>KN889002.1:47789-89789 GCA_000934455.1 Apostichopus parvimensis | reverse complement strand
TATACATTCCTCAGTGCCCACTGTGTTCTGCACAGTACAGTTAATCAATGTAGTGGCTTCTTGTTGTAGCAGTGACTTTGTTATAGTTTCTGAAACTTCTTCCCGACTTTTAGTCCAAAACCAAGAGATTGTAATACTGAGTACAGTGCTAAACCGTTCCATTAAGACACGTTGTAGATTGAAAGTTGTTCACAGTATTTGTTTGGTAGATGTTTTAACATGATTTTAGACACCACACGTTAAGACACGAAAGAACAAATAAAGACAGTGCATCATGGAGAAAGATTTGTGTTTTATGCAACGTAAAAATGACAGTGATGACGTCATAACTGTAACCGAGTAATCGCAGTAATCGCGTGAAGAGCTATGCCATTAATCGACTACAAAAGAATGAATCAACTATCAGCACTTGTCAGTATAAAGAGTATAGTTAATGTTCCCTTTGGACTGAAATAAACCTTTAGTGTTGCAATTCACAAACACAAAGAAGTTAGTTAAATGCGATTAAATTTGCCTTATAAATATCGTTACGGTTCGGTGGCCGAGTGGTTAAGGCGTCAGACTAAAGTTCTGAAGTGTTTACATGCGTGGGTTCGAATCCCACCCGAACCGACTTCTTGCACCTCTGCATATGCGACACATTTTAAGTGTTACCGAATCAGGTGGTTTTATAAGCAAGGCTAATTGCTGTGTATATGAATGCTCTCTTGAGCTGCACCACTAAAGTTTGTTCGGGGCAAAAAGGAATATTAACTATACGCCCTAAAACATTTACGAGGCGGACGATATCAAAGATACAAACACAAACACAAGCATAAACAAAGTTCAAATACCAAAAGCTGCATTTAAATGTGTGAAGGGGTTGTACATTTCATATTGCACAGTAAAAGGAGTATTAAAATTTTTTTAAAAAACCCTCATATCCAAAGCTTGCCAACCCAATGAAGAGAACCATGCATGGAAAAAAAGAATAGCTTATGGCAATGACTGTGACCTTTGGGTCACTAAACATTACCATCAGATGACAACAATATCACCAAAGTGGTTGGAATTGACAGGAATACAAAAAGCATGAAATTTTACCAGCATTTTTAACATATTTCCAATCAATTTGTTACTTTGAACTTTTCCCCTCAGGAACATGATTTCAGGGTGTGTTATTTATTTTATACTGTCACTAATATGAGAAACTTGACACTTCCATTTTCTGATTTTGTCAGTGTTAAAAAAGTGAGAGGTTTCCTTCAAAAAAATTTCATAATGACAGAGATAGGGGAAAAAACCTTCCTCCTCATAAAATGGACTGTTCATGTCTGTCTGTGAAAAACTGTTAATCGGAGAAGGGGGAAAAAAACTTGAATTAATAAGCAAGCTATAATGCAACATTTGGTGCATTCTGGAACCTTCATGTGCACAGACACAGATAACCTCAAGAAAACCTCAAGTTTGATTTGGTGGTTAAGAAAAGTAAGGAACCTACCATTAGAGTAACAATTTTTAAAATGAGATGGTATAATTTGATCAGGCATATTGAACCCTCCTAACGACAGTTATCAAACCAACTCGATGAAACATGCAATTCTTACGGTTTCTATTTAATCAGACGAAGAATGTTACACCAAGCGCCATTAAAAATGGATGAAATATCCAGGTTTTAATATGCCAGGTAGATACAGGATTTGAAGGATGAGAGCAGTAAACTTTGATAGAGAGATGGTCATTAGGGGTACATTGCAAGAATGTTGACCACTTTATTCGCTTACTGGATGAAGATTGGAGAGCGTATGTTTCTAGGAGACAGCTACGGAGAGGAATGAAGTAAAATAAATGTTTTAACATTTATGTATTGACTAACCATTAACCAATGAATCCCTTTGCTTCGAATCATATGAACCAATCAAATTTCTTAGCAATATAGATAATTCCTAGCATAAAAACATCAAAATGTGATTTTTTTTTTTTTTATTTATTTATTTATTTATTGTTTTTTCTTTCTTTCTTTGCTTTTTCACTTCTTAATTACAAATTCTATATTTCCAGCTATCAAATACACCACCAACATGTTTGGGTACAAAATGATATTGAAAATCTATCAAAATTCAACAAAAAAAATGTTAACGCCCATCACCTTTTCCTTACGAATATACTAAGTAAAGAGCCTTTAGAATTCTTATTCTGGTAACAATTTCTTTCCTGTGAGGAATCTCTCTTTTTTTTTGCATTGTTTTGGAGCCCCGTGTTTTTTGGACCTCATCATCTGCAATATTGTAGTATCAATCAATTTTTAACGAGTCCATAATTAAGGGTGTATTTATTTTTCTACCACGACACCTTTACGATCGATCGAGCTGTGTATGACAAAGTTAAATTACAAAATTAATCACCAATCCTAAGTAAACTGATGTTATAAATTAGGGTTATATAGTCAAACCAGTACAGTGTTACAATTGGGAAGGCTCTAGAGAAGGATCAAGGAAAGAGTCAAACGTCCAAACAGTCAAATCCAAACCTAACCCAGAGGATAAATGTAGCAATTGAAAAATACCAATGAAGTTTTTAAAGGCATTGAAGTCTCGCCCCAAACCGTGTGCGGCCATCTGAAAAAGTTAACTTTCTGTTGCTTGCAAGTGACGTTTTGTTTGTGTCGCTACAAAATGCAGACAGTAATGAAACGTGATTAATTGTTATCTTTAGCTGGACCTGAGATGTCCATCGCTATATCGTTTGTATACTGTGCTGTGGGTATTAACCGCAGCTGTATGTACTGACTGTACACTAGTGTCTAATTACCGACGGTAACAAGCTGTGTGTGTATTTTCTGGGATCGATGGTGGTGTTTAACACTTCTGTTACACCTCATTCGAAACTAGGTCAGATTACCGGCATTAGATGTTTCTTTTTGCGTGAGTCTTCACACCCTTTAATGCTACAGACCAATTGCCACACACACCTTATGTACAGTACATTCCTCTGTGTGTACACGATATATAATCCCTGCAATGAAATACACTGACCTCTTCAGTAACATAGGATATATCTAAAGTATGTCAAAATTTGGTCCAAGGTTGTGGTTTATATTTAATAGTTGTAAATTCTCTAAACTAATAGAATTTGTCTCAATGGAAGAAGAAAAAAAAAAAACCTAAGCCATTAAATTTGGTACCATTCTGTGGCATCTTTTACCAGGTTAGTCATTATCACTTGTGGACATACTGTTCCTCCTCCCACAGATCATAACAAGCCAATGTTGTGAGTCAGGAATAGTGACCAATGTTTGAACTTGCATGAGTAAAATATTTCTGGCATTTTGAGTTGAAAAGGTCCTTTTGTAGACTTGGCATCAATGCCTTGTCATTGTACTAGCAGAATTTAATAGAATCGGAATCAATCAACGCATCTTAAAACTTGTGGTGTAATCTTGCGCTCACATTAACATCTACAACACATACCATTAATGTTGTCATGACATTCCAACCACTGTTCTTCTGGTATGTAAGTTTCCAAAAAATAACCACAAGAGAAAAACTCATTCCAAGAATTAAAATGAGTAACTATACATCACCCTCAATTTGCTAAATTACATATTATTATTTTATTATTATTTAAACATTTCTAAAGCGCACATATATATGTAAAAACATAAGCTATGGCGCTGTACAAACTTAAAAGAGTAAAGGTAAAAAACTTAACGAAAATTAAGAAACCAAGTTAATCAAAAGAAAGAGGTAAAAATCTTAAAAACAGATAACCCTAAAAGACTAAACAAATCCAATAACGATGGAGAAAATGAAGTCAGTATATACCATGACACAAAATCAGAAAATAGGATAAAACAATAGTAAGAGATAAATACAAAAAGAAATTAAGAAATTAATTAGCTTTGTCCAATTAAAAACAGAGTAATTTGAACAATCAATTTTATTGTACTATTAAACAGCAACCTGGCTTACTGTTCTCCTATCATATCTTGTCTGAGAACTATACCTAAAGTTAATCGTTAATAAAAAAATTCCTTGTTACTGTTACTTTAGTTGAAGAAAAGGTAAAATCATCGATGTAACATTTTGGTGACACTTAAAATAAAATAATAATAATAAAATAATTTAATGAACTTCTTCCATTTATGAAGAACCATGATTATGAAAAATTATAACTCTTCTCTATCACTGCTTTTCACGATTAAATTGTTGCTAAAGAAATGTTTTTTCTTCTTCTTTTTTCCCCAGGCTTTTTAAGAAGTAATCACAAAAAGACGAGGGCTTAAATACAAGCCAAACTTTTATTTGTGTGTAATACAGTTATACGAAACAAGTTTATAAGCTCTACACTGGATAGAACCTGCACATGTTTGTATTTCAGTGAAGCAGCTGCCAGGTAAAAAGTCTCAAATTACCTCAGAGTGGGTTTAAAGCTGCATGTATGAATGTGCCTCAAATATAGAATAGGCAGTGTAAGTGGCCCTGGACTACTCCTCGGATAACGTACTCTACCAGATCGGAAAACTTGATCATTTACATCTGCGCGCCAAAACTGCTTTTGAGAACGTTAAAAGGGTTGGTGGGAAACAACAAATTTCTGTAAATATTGTATAAAACTAAAGAATAAGTTCTCGCTAATTAAGAGTGGTGAAAAGAGTTGCAACCACATGACGTACATTCCTTAGTTAGCTTGAAGCATATATCTGAAAATCATATGAATATTCATAAGGCTTGGTACATATTCAGTGATGCAAATTTAGCAACAAATGACCATGTCAACAGCAGCAGCTTTAACTCGAAGAGTCTTCTCTTACCACTGTCAGTTCAGGAAAACACACTCTTTCCTATATTAAAGTAACACTAAAACTTTATAGAGGTCTCCGATAACACATCAATCCCTTCTCCCATAAAAGAATACAGTATAATATAACACATATCAAAATGGGTTGACAATATCATATGTGAAGCAGCTTGTATAAATGAAAGGGTACCACATCACAAGTAATCTTCCTATACTCACCTTGTTCAAAGTTCTGGTGATCTCTTCGCAATCTTTGATGAAAATGTGATTTTATTTTTTAAATTATCCGGTAGATTCTAGAGCTGTTGTACGTAAGGCAGGACTCAAAAAACACTTTTAGTACTACTACAACTACTACTGCAGTCACAAAACTCACAAACACTGTTTGTCTGGAAGACCACCGCTGCTACCAAATGAAAAAAACGTGGGGGTGCGGCTACTACAAAACTCTAACTATGCCTCAGTGACCAATTTGAATGCATAGTTACTCACTACCCAGGTTGTTTGTAAGTTGCTGTAGGCCTCCAAAAGGTACTAATTCAAAATAAGCTTTAATCTGGTGCTTACATCATATAGTCCCAATCCAAGAGGGCAACAAATGACCCTGGTAAAAATAAATAAAAAAATTCCACCTCTGGTGAAAATGCAACCTTCGAATAGTAGTGTGAGTTGGATTGTTTGCTGACCAAAGTTATAAATGCATAATTAACTTGGCTCAAGTTGTTATATCTCTATATTTACCTTGTATAAGCCCTGTTTTGTGTAAGATGACAACAACAAAAAACAGATAAAATTATAACACACCTTCATACAGACGTTAAGCAACAGATGAAAATGAAACAATAGGAAAATCTCCACGGCAACTTGGGCAGTTGTTTAAATTTATCATGATTAAATCAGTTCAGGTGCCTAGTAATAGATCAGAATTCTAAAATGTCATCACAATTAAGCAAGTTCATTGGCATAGACTATTAGCATATTTCACTTGTGCTAATGAAGAACATTGTTTCACTTTTCAGCAATTCCCAAATTTGCATTTTGCAATTAGTGTAGGCACTAGTTAATATACTTAATAGTAAAACAGATAAAATTATAACACACCTTCATACAGACGTTAAGCAACAGATGAAAATGAAACAATAGGAAAATCTCCACAGCACTAATTAATAATAAGGATCACTGTACAAATAGTGTGACAACACATTGAATGTGTCAATCCTGAGTATACTGTCCAGTAGGGTAAGTGAGGTCATCAATTAAACGAAGCGTAGGATTTTAAAACTATTCTCAAGTCCCAGGTACCTGTTAGCTAAGTTTCTAAACTATTGCTGCAGAAGAATTGGTACAAAAGGCATGTCTACAGTCTTTGGTCTATGAATTATTGAATTGGTTGTACAAAATCTAACACCTGCCTGAAAAGGTAAAAATTTAACCTTGGGTCTGTCTGTGTTGGGGGCCGTGCAGGGTAACCTGATTATTGTGAATTTTATATCCTCCAAATATGCCTTGAAAGTACGGGGGACTACATATTACAAATTAATATTCTCATCATTTCATATTCATCGATTGAAATCAATTTGAGATTAAGTCTCTGACTGAGCTATGCCTATAAACAGGATTAGTGTGTTTTCTTTCAGCCAATCAAAATGATAAGAGAAAGATTTATTGCCTGCATTGGAACGTGGAATAAAATCTCTGTAATAGGTCCTGAAATTGGGAATTCTGTGGTAGTGAAAACTGAAAAATAATTTCTGCAATCGTTTCGGATCATTCCAGAGACAGGAGGTAAGCCCAGGGAATACAGCATGTACATTGCAGCAACATATATGAGCATGCGGTATGCCCACATGCACAGTATAGTACTATACATTGTACTCTAGCTGCCAAAATATGATATATGATACTGGCTATCTGAGGGAGTGTCGTAACTTCCTGTTCGGCCAACCTGTTTCATGCTTAAACTCAACTGTAGTCAGGATTGGTTCATATGGTATAACGCTAAACTTACTCAAGTCTGATATGGTTTAAATGAGATTAATGGTCATCACTACTAGTGCCTCTTCACACACACACACGCACACCCACAGATATTTTGCATACACAACATTTCATATTAGTATACCGTATGTACTTGTAAATGTGCCTAGACCATATACCACAGCATGTGCAGCTAAAAGACAAAGTTCCATGGCATGTTGCCTTGCCCCCTCCCCCCATTCCACGCTATAACTATAGACCGGGGAGGGAACCTGCCCTATGAAAGCGTCTCCCTGCGTGGTAAACTACGCAAAAAGGGGTGAATCATTTACTTCCTGTCAGGTCATCTACAGCACCTCTAATATGACAAGTCAGTACATTATATGTAAATATTCATATCACAGTTTATCTTCACTCGGTGGGACTGTGGCTCACACCTCAGACCTGCACTGAAGCTATACACAAAGTTTCACAAACTCCATGTGATAGTTTGGAAATAAATAAAAAAAGTAGAAAGCTTTCTTCTTTATGCTTAAAAGCCTTCACAGTGCAAGGACCAAGACCATTTTCTTTTTTTAAGGCCCTCAATATGCCACTTCAAGTCCTATATGAGACTCCTTGACACTGGGTCAGTAGTATCAATACTGTTCATTCAAAAAATGCAACAGCATTAGAATAGTTTTATACAGACATAAATACAGTAGTTAACAGTTAGTGTATAAAGTAGCCTGCCAATCTGCCAGCAAACTTCAATAAATCATGAAGTCACCGACTTTAATTATGTATACATCCTCACATCTCTTTCTCACCTGTGTCTGTTTGCTCACACACCTCTGTGACAAACAGGTGGAACAGCACCATGACAATGGTATACAAAACTTGTTGCAAGGTACAGTTAAAGGGTGTGAAGACTGGCGCACAAAGAAACGTCTGATGCCGGTAATCTGACCTAGTTTGGAATGAGGTGTAACAGAAGTGTTAGACACCACCATCTATCCCAGAAAATACACACACAACTTGCTACCGTAGGTAATTAGACACTAGTGTACAGTCAATACATTCAGCTACGGTGTATACCCACAACACAGTGTACATAGCAGCATGGACATCTCAGGTCTAGATAAAAGATAACAAGGTATCACGTTTCATTACTGTCTGCATTTTGTAGCGACAAGAAGAAAACTTCACTTGCAAGCAACGTAAAGTTAACTTTTTCAGAGCGAGGCACGCGGTTTGGGGCAAGTCTTCAATGCCTTTACGTTGAAAGAAACCATAATGGCACTTGTGATATTGTGCTTTATGCGCATGTTTTAAATGTCCCAGTCGGGATTCTTTATGCATGTGACATTCCTAACTGCCAAGAAACAACATCATTTTATAGTTCAATTTGATTAACTTTGTTATATATCAACACTGCAACACACTAAGCAATGGAATATAGAAAACAGCTGACTACTCCAGAATTAGCTTAATCAGGCTTGCATGGAAGCCCTTATATATTTTAACTAATCAGTGGCTTGCTCAGAAGTGTGTAGGTGTGTTTGGGGGTGGGGGTGGGGGAGGGAAGGGGACACTCAAAATTTTCCTGGACTGATTTAGGTAGGCCAAGGCACCAACCATATGAATACAACTTTGTGATAACAAATCTTCTTAAAAGGAAAAAGTTTGTGTGAGGTTAAAGTGGGAGTGTACATCCAGAGAATTTGTCTAATTCTTCTGACTGAATTTAAAAATCCCTCGACTGAACCCCTCCCCCTCCTCCCCCTACTGACAATGGAAGGTGGGTGACCATGGGCCATCCCCCTCCCCTCCCCTCCCCCACCCCCTTTGTGGATGCCACTGAAACTATGAAACTAATCAATCCTTCATCGTTTAACCTGGTATCCAAATGTTGAACTGTATTAACAAACTTATGACTATCCGCCAAAATGCAACCAGGGTCTCAAGTAACTAATGATTAGGATTGAAGCAGAATTTCTATTGTCTTTTAAGCAAAGTGAGTTTGTCATGTTAGGACATTTTTCCTTACCCCCCCCCCCACTCCACCCTCACTTCCAAGAAAGGTTTGAATGTTTTATTGGTTGCAGATCAGTCTTGGATAATGGGGACGCGTGTCTGTTCTCTGATACTATCTAAGCGGAGCGTGACCATGGGTCAACATAGCGTACAAGAAATTTTTTGGCAAATATACCTCCCAGATCACCAGAAATAACACCTCTCAGACCCAATGATGCCCCCTAAACCTCCTTAAATCCAAGATCTCATGGCTTAGAAATTTAGTTTGGGGAAAAACATGGGCTTCTGCAGAAAAAAATCAGGGGACAAATAATCCAAGTAGACTTTTGTATACGATGGGTCTGGGGTCCTCTCCCAGAAAACAATTATAGACTGCCGCAATGGCGATTTCCATCCAATATTTAACAACTGTGGATAAATTTAATAAAATGAGAACTGCTGCATGTCATTTGCACAATGCTGGATCAAACTGCGCCAAAGTTTAATACAGGGGAATTTGAAATGCAGCGTTTGGTGAAAACTTGGTGGGGACAGGGTATATCATGTCCCCACCATTGAAAAAGTTGGTGGGGATGCGTCCCGCTATCCCCACCAGGATCTGTGCCCATGGAATGTTTAAACAGGGTTGTTTTTTAATACCCTTGAACTTTGATATAGTTTACAGTTTCAGCAACTACATGCATACAGTGGCGGAGCGTCCATACAGTCAGGGGGGGCGGATGCCCCCCCTGACGGACTCAAATGGACTGCTGGCGCCCTTTTCAGCTCTTTACCACTTTTTACTTATTCTAGATTATTGAATTTTTTATTGCGCTCTCATCTACTTATTGACATTTGTCACATTTTGTTGGTGTAATTTGGCGATGACACCTATTTATTCTTCGTTCATCTGCAAATTAGCCAGGCCCGGAAAGGGTCATTTCCCGCGATCTAGAGAGTATCTTTACTCAAAAAATTTCTGTACGCTACGCGCCAACCAGTGGTGGCGCTCCGCTTAGATAGTGTCGAAAGCGCCCCTACAGACCATTCTCGCCCCTCCTGACCAATACCCCTAGCTCCGCCACTGCATGTACAGTATACTTACTTTACCAAATGTCTTCAGCATTTTCAACCGTGAAGTTTCTTCTACCTTGAATTGACCCCCAGAAAAAGAGGTTAAAATTTCTTGCTTTGTACTAAATTTGTTAGTGAATCCGGTTGTAGATACAATTCCGACTCATTCACAATCCATAATTCATAATATTTTGAAGAAGTAGAACACAACGCTACAATATGTCGAACATCTCCTTTCGAGAAATTTTTCCTTCCTGATGTACACTGCAGCAATTAACTCTTAAGAAAGTCTGTGTACACAAGTTGAGGTAGACCTGCTGCAGTACTATAAAACTATAGATTCATGACTGGTGTAGTCACCAAGGACAATGCTGGCTGACTTCTATAGCATCATCCTCTCCATGTGTTACTACTACTACTACTGAGTCTAATAATATCACACAGCCTGTGGTAGTTACAAATCACTCAAGAGATTTCCTCTTCTGGGACCTTTGCTGCTGCAGGTTACTATTCTTCTATACACTGTGTCACCTTCTCAACACAATCAACTGTGTTCCATTCAAAGCATAGCTCACTCACTACAAAACTTTCTTTTCTGCAAGACCAGAATCTTGTCAAAATCCCTGAATCTTATTAAAGTGCCACAGATTCAAAAGAAACTAAACTGCCTTAACTGTTAACAGTAGTACTAGTAGTAGGACCTGTAAAATCTGGCAAGAATTGTAAAGAATTTGAAAAGTTGTTGAGTGAGAAATTCTATTGTGTTAGGATCCAATCACAATAATCTTCCAAGAATGAAAGCTTGGAGTTGTGTGCAGCAGAGCTGAAGGACTTATCCATTATTTCTAAGGGGGTCCAAGTTTTATCTGCAATTTGACAATTTTTAACCCCCTGTTGGGTAGTTTGGGGAGATGATTACATCTGAGGCAAGGTTTGATGGTAGTATACACACTGGCTTGTTTAGCTGTGGGGCAAACACGCTCAAGGGATTAGCTGATTGTGGTATGCTGGTCTAAATGAGGACAAATTAAATCTGGCAGGTCACTGGCAAAGCCAAGTTCAATCAAAATAGAGACTGGGTGATGGTCTACATGTGACCTAAGGGTGTGAGTGGAGTAACCTATATCAGAGTAGAGAAACTGAAAGTTTGTTTTTCTTCTTTTTTTCAGGAATTTTTGAGGCAACCAATAGCCCAACATATTTTGGTATAACCAACTCAGGGCAATACCTGTAAACAGCCCAAAAAAAGGAAAAAAAGCAAAGTTCAATCAAAATAGAGACTGGGTGATGGTCTACATGTGACCCAAGGGTGTGAGTGGAGTAACCTATATCAGAATAGAGTAACTGAAAGTTTGTTTTTGTTTTTGTTTTTTCTTTTTTCTTTTTGTGAGTTAATAGAAGAAATCAATAGAAATTCAGATTCTGCTTTGGTGAATTTTTTAGAGAAACTATGCCACATTTATATGGAATTGATTACCATTGGTCAGGGGGAACAACTGAACTGAATGGTGTGTTATAAAATGAAACCTGAATGGTTCAGTAGTCATCACCTTCACAGGCAGTTCTTGGGGTCTAATTTGTAAAGAAAGATCAGACCCCACAATTTGAACCTTGCCAAAGACTAGAATCCATGCAGGATCAAACCCTGTGTTAAATTGTAGCATAAACCAGGGGCATCAATCTGAAGGGTGCATGCTGGACCCCATCAGGGGCCCTAAGGTGGCCCCTGGACCCCACAGGATAAAGGCTTTACACCAAGACACACTCCTTCAGTATTATCCATGTTCAGTCATTACTGCCCCCCTCCACTTTTCAATTGGGATTGACGTCCCCTTGGGTAAACGCAGTTCAGAGTTCACCGGGGATCAGACTTGATTTTAAAATTTTAAACTACGGTTGTTGTATGTTAAGCGTGTGATGTGACATGCTGATATAGTAGTGGGTACAATAGAAGGACTGCACATCACAAGGCATATATGGTTTAACATATTTTTTTTATCTGCGGAACACCAAGCACGGGATCTGATCCGTAATGTAAATATGCAGAAATTACTGCACATCACGTGAGTTACCTTTTAAATTCTCAGTAAACAAACCTCAACTTTCTGTTAACTGATTGGAAGGATGCAGTCCAATTTGGAGTATGGGGTGTAATTTTAATGCACGGAGGATCAAATTAATGAAGGTTACCTTAACGCTGAACACCCAGGGGGGGTCTGATCCCGAATGTAAATGTGGATATTGTTATAATCACACTCAAACTACAACTCTTTCTTTACCAACCTAAGAATCACTTTGCCAGACCCCAGATCAAATGACACATCACACGTAATAATTGCAATTATGTAATAATTGCAATCACTCTAAATTAACAAATTCTAACTTGAAATAAGATTTTAGGCATCAGTAAATCAAAATATCTTCTTCCATACATATTATTTTGCTTTCTAGGACTGAATCTTTTACTCCAAACAAATCAGTAGCCTTCCCATGTTGCATTTTCTTATAAAAAGATCCCCATGACACAGTATAGCAGTGTATGTAACATAGTAAACAATGTTATTAAAACTCATACTCAGACTTACTTCAAGTCTTACCAAAACAAGCAGAATCAATCATGTAAAATTTATTATTTGCTTTGAAGCCAAGAGCACTACAAGTTCCAAGGGTGGTATATTTATCCCTCTGGCCCTTTATTGCAATAGTGCAATACAACCCACGTGGTGACAGAATGCTATTCTTGTGTACTAACACGCTGGACATTGTAAACATCGTTACATCTCCAACCAAAATAAAGTTTAACAGTATCAATGAAACAAAAGTAATCATCGTTACTGTCATTGCCTGACTAATCACAACCTTTCCCATCCTCATCTTATCATCATCATCTAGGGAGAGCTGGAGACAAAACCATCCATAAATATATTCCTGGCAGTGTGACTCATGAGCCTCAATAACAGGGGAGGTGTATCCTAGTGATGTTCATGAATGAACAACAATCATTGAATGATTAAATTGAAACACCCTGCCTCATCCTCCCCTACCCCTAACTTAGGTACTAAATTAATTGTACAAGCTACTTTACTGGAGATTTCAATGCATTCTTCCTAGATATTGAATGAGGTCAAAATTTCAAAGGACATTTGAACACCATGTTCTATCCAGAAATGAATAAAAGGTGCAAATATTGTTAAAAATGTCACATCATTCTATTGGATTGTCTAGGAATAATTAAGAATTAAGAATTTTGTATTATAATTTAAACAGTTTTTTAATTTTGTTTATCAAATGTTATTGAAAATACTTAAATGTCTGTTTCTCATCTTTTTTTAAATTTTTTTATTTAATGATTTTACAGAGCATTTTGCCTTGTAAAGCCTGATCAATTTCCACTGAATACACATGTGTCAGAAACATTCATATTTATTAATAGCCACCTTGTTGCTTGCCACAACTATCCAACCTTTGAAAAATCTTAAGGTCATAAAAATCAACTAAGCAAAATCACATTTGCCATTATCATGAACAGAAGTAGACCCCTGTGATGAAGTGTTCCTGATATTAATTAATCATGACAAAATAGTCGGAGTCTCAATTGTATCCATCCTGATATAGTTGTTCTAATTTAATTAGGATTCTAATTAGCTAAACTAATTCAGCCTTCTAACTATATATATTCGTTAAGACGAAACGAAGGGGGAAAATCAGGGTTCGATTTACAGATCAAAACTATGAACAACAAAAATGAATAATTTTATCTAAACTAAAATAAAGAACTGAAATAACATTTGCTTTAATATATTGCAAACATGTGTACTAGCTACAATGACAATCAGTGTAAATCTTTGAGGAATCTTTTTACACATTAAAGCTTAGCAGCCAATTCTTATTTTCTTTCTTTTTTATTGATTTTGGTAAAATCTTGTTACCATTTGAAGAAGTAGTTATACCTTACAGTTGAAAATTTTAGAGATTTTTAATTTGCTTTTTTATGCACTATACTCTAGGTTCCAAGGTCAATTTGCAACAAATGTTTGGCTTTCTTTCATAAATGCAGAAATAAGTAATTTGCTACAAATTTTCAATATTACAACAATTAATAATTTAAGTTATGCAAATATATGCTAAGAACTAACCATTGAAGCAATGATGAATTTTACACTTACTTAAAAGCTACTTCAGCGATAATTTATAGCTCAAAATAGGGATGTAATCATTTTGACATTTAATAATAACATAATAAAAAATACTGGTGCTGTGTGCAAATTTTATTTCACAATTAATGTGAAAAGATACCATTTTCTACAGATGGCAAACTGCTTACATGAGGAATTTGATGAATTTGCAGAAACTTGATTTATAAAGGCAGGCAAACTACTTAAGTCAAAATACATTTTTCTCTTTTGGTGACCTCACAATTATATTTTCTGAGATGATAAAGAAACTGAAGTTATAATACACAACTACGCATGCCTCTAGTAACTGTCAATCAAGAGCTTATAAATAAAGCAATGGCAACATAGTAATGATGCACAGACTTACCTCATTCCTTTTCTTTTCTAAATGAAAAGATTTTCTGCCAGTTTGTAACTACAGCATTATACATTCATCATTTACTGATGAACATTAGTATTGTACATACAGAGGCAACCTCACCCACCAGACGATACGTATCAAGTGTGCAAACAACTCAGCATTTGAAAACTTAGCATCAGATTTATCCAATATTTACACCATACTATTACACTAAATGTTATTCACTTGGTGCTTCCATGTGTGACTGCTAAAGCCCTGGCAATTAAGATGTTGTTCAATCTGCTTATCTGACCTTTTGATTCTAAACATTCTTATTGTGTGGCCTACAAGAAGCATCCAGGGTTTCATAGTGCTAGGTAACGGATATCGTTCTGCCTGTGTGATATGTTATCATACATGTAATCAGTCACTACATACTGAATGAATGATACTTCCATCAACTGAAATGTGTTATCATTTGCCTAAGGCATAATTTCAAACTTTTAAGGCTTAGTTTATGGACTCACGTTATAATGTATGTTTTCTTTTTACTTTACTTTACTTGGCCTAGGCTTGGCCTACACTTGTGACAACTTTTTATTCAAACAACATCATCAAGGACATTCAAGTTTCAATACAAAATCAATGTGATAAAATCTCTGACAAAAAGTGGAATGCAAAACCGTTTACATTGGTCTAGGTCTAAATAGGCTAGGCTAGCAAATATGAGTCAGCATTTTATAGAAATTCCACTTTCCAGATGACAAGTTTCAACTTATAAGCAGGAGATGAAAAGATGTTATCCCTGCTGTTAATGTGTTGTTCTATACACAGGGTAAAAACCATGTGAATTGCCTTATTGGTTACATGTGAACTATTTTGTATGTATGTACTTTGTACTCTTCTTATACTTATAAAGTTATACTATAGGCCAGCCTAGGGCAATTGCTTTGGCCTGTTTGGCAAAGACCTAGCTGAGGCGAGCCTTATTTAAAACCTTTTAATTAGGCCGATGCAAACAAACAAACAAAAATCATTCGAAAATATTACGTATTGGTGTTGTCTTCAAAATATCAAGATCTTATTTCTTACTTGCTTAGGCCAAACTAAATAAGGTAGGCCTAGGCTAGGGCCCTAGCCTAGCCGAGCATAACTTTAACTAAAGTTTAACATAGGCCTAGGCTAGTTAGGTTAATCATTTTAGGCTATTACTAGCCTAAATGCAAAATGTTGTATTGACAGGATTTTCAAGTAATCAATTTACCATTTTGTTGCAAAATGTTGAATTGGTCAAATGTATCGAGTTGGAACTACTACTGAGCCCATCAGTAATTTGCATTCTGAACAAGTTGGTTAAAAACTTCCTTCCATGGCGATGCCTAACGTAGGGATGTAGGGGCGTAACCTTGGCCTAACGTTAGGCTAGCCTTTGTGAAAAAAGTGTAGGCTATTAGAAATAAACCTGAGTTAACTTAGAGCCTAAAGTTAAATTTAAAGTTCGTGAAAACTAACATAATTTAGAAGGCTAAGAATACTTCGTGATTGGAAGTACTGTTAGGCCTAAGTAAGTTTAATTGTTGGTGAAATTCACAGTTGTAGATTAATTGCAGCAACTACTGAAATGGTACTCACGTGGTTGTTGCTCGTGTAACAAACCAGTGTTCACGACCAGACGGTCAATAATACTACCGCGTCACCGTACCGGCGGTCGATGCCGACGACGCTACCCACTTGATAAATGATCTATACGTAGGCCTAAATCAGTGTGGTAGACCCAGCAGGGCAGTTACCCAGTACTAGCCATAGAGCCATTAGTTTATATAACAAAGCACAGGTTTTAGCAATACCCCAAACTGCGGCCAACCATCTTGTCCCTCAGGCCAAATATCACAAACTAAGTTAAAGCCCAACATGAACGTTAGGCATCTTCAACGTACCAATTTAGTGTCATTCGTTTATCTGCCCTAAGATTCTCTAGAGCCTAAGAACCACGACAGACAGCTGTCATTGCTATGTTTCCATAACATGGCCTCATATAGATTCCCTGACGACAATCTATTAACTCAATGTATCATAAACTTCTCAAGGCGTGATACATGACAACGGAAGATTGAGAAAGAGCAAAAGCAAATAACACTATCGCGGTGCAGAAGTTAATTAAATGAGTATTATGTATTTCTAAAAAGGTATACATAACGGATAAAGTTAACTTTATAAGGGAAGGCGAAACCCTCGCATAAAACCAGGGGACGCTAAAGTTAGCCCTTCAACATTCTAAGGAACTGGTATTCAAACTGACGGAAATAGTCTATACATTAGCTTTTAGAATGCTAAAACTAGGCAAACGTAGGATTGTCCCCATGAGATATTTTGATAAGTTTGAATATTTTCACCCCATACATTTAAGCAATAAATAGGCATAGGCGTAGGAGCCCAATTTGATTTGGGTGGTGGGGGGGGGGGGGCTGTAACGACTTGCCCGAAAAATATAACCACAATTTTTCGCGCGTTCAACATGCTAATGTGCTTATCATATAGGCATGCATCGGTTATTACATCGCATGCCAATAACATACAATCATTTGCGGTGTTATTACCCTTCCATAATGGTTATAATTATTGGGCACGTCGTTACAATAATAATGATAATAATAATATCAGTTTGACCATTGAAAAACACATTGCAAATTATTTTTCTTTCAGTAGGTGCCCGAAAATTTCTCAGCATATTGCCCAAATTTTCACCCAAAAAATTGCTTGGGGGGCTCCAGCCAGTGGCGGAGCTAGGGGTATTGGTCAAGGGGGGGGCGAGAATGGTCTGTAGGGGCGCTTTCGACACTGAGTAATGAGTAATGATACTCCCTAGTTCGCCGGAAATAACCCTTTCCTGGCCTTGCTTATTTGCAGATAAACGAAGAATAAATAGGTGTCATCGCCAACAAAATGTGACAAATGTCAATAGGTAGATGAGAGTGCAATAAAAAAAGTCAATAATCGCTAATAAGTAAAAAGTGGTAAAAAGCTGAAAAGGGCGCCAGCAGTCCACTTGAGTCCGTCAGGGGGGGCATCCGCCCCCTGACTGTACGGACGCTCCGCCACTGGCTCCAGCCCCCCCCCCCCAGCACCCGCCTCCTACGCCTATGTAAGTAGCTCAATCAGGCCTCTGCAACGACTTGTCTCAAGTTTGCACATGGCTGACGATACTTTTCTAGAATGCTGGTGCCATCGAAGTGTTAACTATTTTAAAGGGGAAAATGTTGAAATGTCGATTCATATTTCGATGAATAAACTTTTATTCAATTAATAAGCCTATAATTAAAGTGGTGCATATTTGTTGACAATTTATTATTTTGGAAACAATGTACTTATAATACAGTCCCCGCCGAGGTATCGGTAGTTTGCAGTTATAAGGATTTCACAGTAATAGTTGATAATTTATACCTGTTTGTCGCAAACGCGTTGAAGTAACGGTCAGTGACGTACACAGGATTTCAACTTTGTACAGGTTTGCATGTTGGCCGGGGAGAGTGAGGGGGAGAGGGGTGGGAGGATAGGCTGAAATTCTACTGACTGATATATAGCACATGATAAGCATATTATCTGTTGTGGAAGGCCAACCTGGGCCCGGGGGAGTTGTCTCTATTTTTCCTCAGCTGAATATCAAATAATCCATAGACTGAATGTTGTTCCCCTCGCCGACTGCCGTGACGTGGGGAAATTTCCCTCCCCGATTTATGCACACATGTGGTGGCGGATAAAGACTTAGTTTAAGTTTCCGTTATTGCCAGAAAAGGGAGTGATTATCGAGGATACCGTATTGAAAAAAAAGTCCCTAATTTAGAGCGGCACTTCTATAATAGAGGGCAGCATTTCAAAATCGCGGGTAGAGCCGCAAAGCTACTTTTTAATTACATGCAACTTTGGCTCACACATGTACCAAGATACGGATCTAATAGGTATCGATTTATAAATAATTCACCCAATAATTAAAGATGAACCGCCTGTTTTGAATCTCAGTTGCTTCTCTACAAACTCACAACTTATTCGAGTTCAATGATTTGGGACTTTCAAAATTGAGTTGAGCGTTCACCCTGTTAATTGGTGGTGTGCTTTGTAGTGAGAGACTGGAGAGGGCGGGGGTTGGCGAAGGGAGGTATTGTGTGGGACTGAGTTTATGAATTGAAAAGGCTGTCAAAATAGCTGTTTCATCATTGCAATAATTTTTGTCTTTTTACCACTGTGTCATGAATGAACTTCAGGTTATTATCAAGACGGTTCAGGTAAGGGAAGGGGGAAGTGGGAGGGGTGAGGGATGGAGTGAAAAATGAGTAACAGTTCTAATGTGGCTAATAGCTCCATGAATATTTCTATTCCAGCCCTGAATTTGACGTACCTAGAATTTTCGAGTCGTACTTTATTTCAGCCAAAGCTGATAGTCTCTGTGAAAAAGTGTATGTTTTTGAATGTGTTAATATGCTTATTCTACTTCTTCATGTTATTCCATGTGTAGTTACTATAGCAATTCTGACATAATTGAGCCTACAATTTGGACTGAATCAGAACATCTATCAATGTAATGTCATAAATATAATAAGCAGTTCATTGGCTGAATTGTTTTATTTTCGGTTCGCTAAGTAGTGTTCGTCTGGGAAGTCATGCCATGAACATTAACTGAAGAAAAAGATCAACAATAACAGCAATAACTGGGAGATTTTCATGGACTTGTTAAATACGCCGACGCGACACATATTAGAAATATAGAATACAAATGTATTGTATTCACTTTTCCCGCAAATAGTATTATCTAGTTTGAATTGTTCAGCCTTTTCCATGGAGGGGTGTAGGACGATCATTATGGGGTGTAGCTATAGCTGAAATTTGTAGAGTTTAGACGAAGAGAAATCACGCAGGAGGAAAGTTTCAATGAGGGATCCTACCGCAAATCCTCGAAACTTATTTCAATGCTTATATTACTTGTCTCAAGTTAAATATTTGACAGTTTTCGATAGCACAACCGACCGACTCAAGCAAACAATTTCATGTATTCAAAACCCTCTCAGAACAGATGTTTTTCAGTCATAATTACCTTCCTAAATTTCCTAAACCTCGATGGACAGTTCTTTTAGTTTCTTATGACATTTATTATATATTCATACCAATTGATTTTGATAAACAAGTAAGGATTAATATTCGGTAGTTATCGTATTCGGTTGATAATCCAGGTTTGTCGGTCGATAAATCTGTGTGACCATGATTAGTTTCACATTTGGCTTGCCATAGCATCCAATATTTCTTACTTGGCTGTGTGACACCATATGATCGTGCGTTGTTGTTATGATCATGTCAATCTCATTTTTGCACTGGGTGGCTTGTTTTGTGTGCGGCATCGACAGAAATACAGCAACACCCTGTCGCCTGCTGTCACAGCCCGGCTCACCATTGTGCACTGGAATAAACTGAGTGTCCCATTTCTGCCTTTAAAAGTATTAGCAGGTGTGCGATATATCAACGGTATCGTTATTTAGAATGTAAACTTCTTTGCCATATATTTCGTAAACGTTTTCTATGCCCTTGACGATAATATAGGCCGGCAGGTTCGGTTCACACTGACGTCGCCATAGTCTAACTTAGGCCTAGGCCTATCTTAGCTTTGGTTCTGGTAGGCCTAGGCTCACCTTCGAGTCCTACTCCTAGCTCTAGGCTACTTTACTAGGCCTAGTGGAACTTGCATCAATGTAAGCACTTCCAGGGCTAGGTCTGGCATAACTGAGGGCAGTGAGATCAGTTAACATCAAAGTTAGGGTTGAACATGTATGTCCTACTAGTATTAGCTTAAGCCCAAGTTGTAATCGTAATGAATGGTGTTAAACTGTTACGAATATGAGCTTACTTAACTAGGGCCAGTCTAGTTCTATTAGGCTGTCAAAATGTATCTTAGCTTACTGATGGATCAAGTTAAGGTTATTACTTTTACAGTTATAGCAGAAGCAAAACCTGTCAACAAAAGTGTTAGGGCAAAGGCCTATGAATGACATGTTGGCTTGCAGTAGCATGGACACTTCGAATTCCGGACACCTAAGCCTTAAAACACCCCAAAACTATAGCTTCTGGTATAAATCACCTGAAAATATACTTGATATGGTGGGAGAAGTGTGTTATATTACGATACACGGCCAAACTTTCTTTCCTGCAAACTGTTTTCACGTTGTATTCCAAGAAGATTCTTGTGATTGCGGAACTGGTATTTCTTTGCAAGAGTATTGCAAATTTTTGGACACACAGTCCCACAGTGTGGCGCTGGTGATAAAATTGGTGGCGCAGTTGCTCTTTCAGTAATTATAACAGACTTCATAGATCTCCGTCATTTTATTGACAAATATGTAAGTATTTACTTGCACACGGGTCATTTTGTACTTTTTGGTGAAATTTGGCTCTTCCTGTAGGTTGTCATGGTGAAATCGTGTATTTCTTAGGGGTGTCCGAAATTCGTAGGTGTCCGAAATTCGTAGGTGTCCGAAATTCGCAATACTGACTATACTTTCACATCAGAGATATTGTTATCAAAGTAAAATCTTAAGTAAATGCACAAAGGGACTGACAGATCAGTCCTAGCTCTCAGAATTAAGACTTTCTGACAAAAAATTGAAATGCTTTTACTGTTTCTATTTCTTGTTTCAGAAATGAGATGGTTTAGATTTGCCAGATATGTGTAGAATTGGATGAGACTTTCAGAAAGTACAATACCACATAGCTGGATGAGGTCTTCAGACAAAATTAAGTACTATGGCAGAAAATGGGTAAGAATTCAAATTTCTGGATGGTCTAAGTGATTCTGTAAATTCCTTTGAATTTCATTATATTTTGAAAGAGTTGCTATAACACAGCACTTATGTAATATGTTTAACATACATGTTTTATCTGTTACAAGTAGATTAATGTCTTACATACAGATTGGTCTTCATGGTCAAAATGTAACAACAGTGATTATGGACAATCGATATGAGATGGCATTTCTATCTTCCTTTTTGTGAAAGTGAGAATTTTTTGTTTTGTTTCTTTGTATTCACTGTTGATTGAAAGTTTTTGCCTACAATAGAGGCCATCTTTATTTCTTACACAGGATTTGTCACCACCTTGTTAAAGCTATCTCAATGTGCCATTGTTTTCTGTTTCAGGGAAAAGCTCAATGATGAGAAAAAAGAGCTGGCAAAATTCCAATCAAAGCCATATACCTGGAAGGGCTTCCTCTCTACAACAGTACCAACTGGCTTTGATATCTTTAACAAAAAAGATGTAGTCAAGATATCTCTTGGTAATCAGCACATAGCATTCCTGACGTCTGACCATGCAGTGTACTGCTCTGGGTCAGGTGAATATGGACAGCTTGGTCACGGAAAATTCTCTGATGTGACAAAGAAACCTGTCTTGGTGAGTGGGTTGAAAGGAGAGAATGTGACAGATGTGGTGTGCGGCGGTGACCATACTGGTGTGGTATGTGCTGATGGTATCGTCTTCTGCTGGGGCAACTCAGTGAAGGGTCAATGCGGTACCACAGAGGAGAAAGTGAACACGCCAAAGTTGGTCACGTTAGCTGATAAGACTTGTGACCCGGTTGTGACTCAAATAAGCTGCGGTGATACACATACATTAGCCTTGACCAATCAGGGTCAGGTTTGGGCATGGGGCACTGGCCCACAACTGGGATGTGGTACGGGGAACAGCGTAGTCGCAACACCTCAAAAACTGGATGCCTTTTGCGGTAGGAATGTCTTGAAAATATCCTGCGGTAGTACTTACAGTTTAGCTATCGTGCAAAAGATCAAAACGTTGAAAACGTCGAGTCTCCAGTCGAACGATACGGAAGAGGATGGCGATGCCAGTGTCTGTATTGCCTGCGATGAGGAAGCCTTCTCAATGCACGAAGAAGGGGACACCCTGGTAGTGACAGATAACCACATTTGTATTCATGAGAAGAAGAGTGTGCTCTCTAGCGTGAAGAGCATTTCCCCCGATAGTCTCGACATTTCTATTGTGCCAAAGAAGCAGAATGCGATCAAAGAACTCAAGGAACGTACGTCCGACGATGACAACGCCAGCCAAGGTACTTACACGTTAGAGGATGAAGGGTTTGCAGCATCGCAGGCGGATACCGAGATACTCAGAGAGACCGATCTGGACGAAGTCGACGTGTCTTTCAAGGAAGAACGGAAGGATCAACCGAGCCGACCCTGCGATCTGGTGGCGTCCAGCAGTTCATCGAGGAGACTTCCTCTGGATACTTCCGCCAAGCAGTTTCTTCTTCGGCAAATGAGACCGGTCAAGTTAGTCAGCTCTTTACCTCACGGACAGAGAACATCATCCAGGGATAAAATTTTCAATTTCGTTCCCAGGATGCTCGTTTCCGGTATCGAGAGGATAGTGAGTCCTCAGAGTAGCTTCTTGGGAAATTTGAAAGCCATGGTTCCTGGGAGTATGGGATCTCCTAGGTCCATACCAGCCATCACTACAAGACACAACAGCGTCTCAGTGGAAGCAGACTTTTCCCCATTCAAGTCACAGTATGATGATGTGTTTGACGATGCACTTCTACAAACAGAGGTGTGGAGTTGGGGAAGAGGAACCATGGGTCAACTAGGCCAAGGAGATACATTGGAAAGGTAAGAGACATTTAATTTGAACAATGTGGAACCAGTTGATGAACTAATTGAACAGTTGACTCTGTGAAAAGGTAACTTACAATTTAATTGTGTTTTAATATTCACATGATATTTTTTCTTATACCTTCATTGATCAGAAGACACTGTAAGAGAGATGTGTGGGTTTTGTTAATAGAACATCAGATTTTGACCATTAAAACTTCCCTTCGGTAAAGGGTTGGGAGGGTGGGGGGGAGATGGTCCAGTTGTAGGCCTACCACTATATTTGTTGTATTTCAGTATCTCCAATGGCGTTGGAGGGCAATAGCAGTTTTTCATTTGACCTATTTGGGGGTATTTAGCTATCAGTGCAATATGAATTTGGTGTTATGACTAGTCATCTGCCAAACAACCTCCAAAGCTGAGTTTGGTTGTCCAAACAGAAATTTATTCATCTTAGACAATCAGGTGAAGGAACCTGCCCTGGGAGAGTTTTGCTTTGGCTTGATTAGATGTTATTGATTTTCAAAACGGTAGTTTGTTTTAAGTTAAGAATAAATACTGAATGTAAGAAATGTGTATGTTTGTCTTTCAAGGAATTCAGAAATTCTTCTTGAAACAAGGTGAGAAAAGTGAAACTTTGCAGACATTTTTATTTTGCTGCCACCAACATCATGCATCCTTTGCCATTCTCAACATGGGGTCCACATATCCTTTGGGGGTGGGGAGAGGGACCTGCTACAAAAAATGTGGGTTGTAAGGTCAAAGGTGTCTGCATTTGTCCCTTGAATAAATTGCCTCATGAAGTCTCTTAGGGGTCAGCTAACAATGTACTGGCATAAATATACCCTTTCAAGATAGTCGCAACAAGCCTCATATTGTCATCTTGTGCAGAGGAAAGCAACATTTCCTTTATCCCAATTTCTTTATCGGTGTTCTAGTCTTTTGACATACTAGCTCTACAATTAGTGGGTCCAGAACCCTATGTATGTTCTTTGTACCATACTGGTCAGTATCATCCATTATGCTTGGGTGACCAGTGCCTCACACATAGCGTGTAATGTGTAATGTGATAATTACCTTACACTGATTCATGGCATATGTTGTCATTATCATTCAGTAGTACTATCATTTGACACTCCAACATATAGTAGCTAATTAATGTAAATCTGACATTGCTCCTTATAGATAAACAATGCTTCTTTATCTAATTGGCAAAAAAGAAAAGGAAAGAAAAAAAAAAAGTAGAAAAAACAAAATTAAATGCCTTTTTGCAGATAAAACCTCAACATTCCATTTAACTGGTTTTGTAAAGTTGCTTTCATGCTTTTGCCTTTTAATTTGAAACACTTTGCATTTTAAGTGAGGACTGAATAAATTGTGTGTTTTTGCTACTTAAAGGCAGATATGGCAGTATTTTATGAAGGACGAAATGAGCTGGATGTTACCCGAAGCTGGGAATAAAATTTGCTAGTGATGCAGTGATGGCTGGGAATAGGCTATGATAGTCTTGAAGTACTTTAAACACACTATCTACTGTATCTACGACTGAAGTCTGTTATACTCACACTGTACGTTAGTGATCAATATTAAGAATGCACTGTTTGCTAGTGAATGTACTATACTGTATGCTAGTGATTCTGTGTGGTGTTTAGGAATGTACAGTTACGTGTTAGTTTACCAAGTATGCTTAATGTTGCATATTATACACTTTGGCAAATATTGTTTAGTTTCAGTCTATTTTTCACTCTATAGTTTAATCTAATTTCCACTCTATAGGTTTAATCAATTGGTTAACTCTATAGTTTTAATCCATTTTTCACTCTATAGTTTTAATCTATTTTTCACTGTATAGTTTTAATCTATTTTTCACTCAATAGATCTATTTTCACGCTATAGTTTTAATCTAATTTCCACTCTATAGGTTTAATCAATTGGTTAACTCTATAGTTTTAATCCATTTTTCACTCTATTGGTTTAATCTATTTCTTCACTCTATAGATCTATTTTCACGCTATAGTTTTAATATGAAGTTGTTGATAAATATCAAATACCAGATCTATTCATACTGTGGTGCTTCCAAACGTGAAGCAGAAAATTTGATGCAACAGTATTAAGATAGCGCAAATTTTTTTTAGGGATGTGCATTCATGTGCAGTATAACATCAGACTTGCTTACTCCAAGTTCACTACTTGGTACACAAAATGGATCAACTTTAGATGTTGATATCTTGAAATTGACACGTAGTGTACCAGGACTCATATATGTATGTAACGGTCCTTTTTTACATCTCCGGTAGTGTTTTCTCATTCTTGTTATTTCAGGTATCGCAGACAAAGTAAATGCCAAATCATTAAATCCCGTATTCTTGTTAATTTCTACTACAAACTCATTGAAGTAAACTTTCAGTACTTACTAGTTACTCAATAGATGTCCAACAGCATGATCAGGCCTAGAATTTTACAAGTTTTAGCTACTTGCTAAAATAAACCCAGTACTTAAAAAAATCTAGCTGACTAAAATCAAGTTTGTCACTGGCAATTTCATAAATTACTGTACAACATACTGTAGGTGAGAATATATAGTTAATTAAGTAGCTGATAATATCTAGTAATATGTACAGGGCTTATGTTGGACACAGATATCAAGCCGATTCGGTGACTGATGTAACCTGTTAACTGACTTACCATGTGTTCATAGTTCTTGATGTCTACTGGTTGGGGTACCAGTGCCTCTTATTCCTATTCTGCCAAATGGCAAACTTCACCGGCAATAAATATAGCCAGTAAAATAGCCCGAATTTCTAGGTGGCCTGTAACTGTAGATAGGAAGAATTAACATTTAAAGTTTTGTTTATTCAAGTATTTATAGCATGCTGTTGTAAAGGTTACCCAGACCCTCAACTTGATGAAATATCATCATGAAAGTCATCTATGTTTGTTGTTTGAAATATTAAGAGATGGTTTACACCTAGCAACTGCTGTGTAGTTTAAACACAGAGAGAGAGAGATAGATGGAAGGAGCCTAGTGTTATAGGTTTGCCATGTTCACAGGTATAGTTTCAGTGCTCAAGATCTTTTGACGGAACCACACAGTTTTATGAAGTGATTCAAATAGCATGCTCATACGACACGTTGATACTCTCATGGAATACATCCACACAGCTTGACGACCGTAACGGTGTCAAAAGATACTTCGCAGACGTCACAGCTCACTAAGGAGCATCTGAGAACCAAAACAGTGATTAGGATGTAAAGAATGCAGTGACTGTGTCGTCTGCTTAAGCTTTGTTGTCATATGTGGCTTACTTATCGCTCCTTCACCGGGATTATCAACTTAGCAATCTTCATGACTGCTCCAAAAGCTACTACTCCTGTATAAGTATTTCCTACATCTGCTGTTTGGTTGAATGTGTAAAGTTTGAAATTATGTGTTCAAGATTTTCTGAGGTGTGAGATGTGATGATGAATTATTATTCAGGCGTCGTTCTTCAATTTTATATTGCACGTCAGGAATTAAATGCCATGTTTAAGATGCAACATTTCAGGTGCCACATTTTTCAGTTCAGGAGGAGACTCATAGAGTACACTTTTTACATTGTTTTTTGGTACTTTTTAAATAATTTTTGGTTTGTTTTGTTATCGTGTTGTTGTTGCTGTTGTTGTTGGCTCTACATCATGGTCTTCTTGTTTACATCTTGTTTACATCTTGTTTACAAGTTGTTGTTTACAAACCTCTGCAAATTCCTATCATCCAAAAGTTCCAAAACTCCATACAAGTATTACTCTCTACTCGTGAGTACTACTGGAGAGTGACTATACATCATGATATGTCTTAGATTCATCACTGTGATGCAGGTATATGGATGCAGCTAGGAATGTTTACATAATAAAAACCCAGTAATAATATGCCAGTAATGTCTGTGTGTCTACTATCTCCAGCTGACATTTTAGCTGTTGGCTCAGTTCCCTCCCTTGTTTTCTTCATCCGCAGTCATAAATCTCCCTGTCTACATTAAGATGTTTTTCAAAACAAGGTAGCCAAAATTTATGGAGCTTTCAAAATGACAAAGATCATGGTTAGCCACATTTCTTCTCCACTGGTTAAAGTATTAAATGCTTTTCATAGTTTTTCGAAATTTTCGGTTATAAAAGAGATGGTTATTATTTATAACCTAATCTTTATGGATATAATTATTTTGTATGCCATGCATATGGTTTGTGTATCATCTTTCCAAAACAGTTTTACATTTGATCTAGGCCTTGGAATGGCAGAAACAGAATAGAAATTACCCTAGGTATAGATGGAACAACCCAGTGAGGGGATGGAAGAAAAAAAAATTAATAATAAAAAAATATATGAAAAAGAAAAGAAAGGTATTGAGATTCTACCTGGTGTTTTAGTTCTTGGCTGTAGTGAACAATAACCTTTCTCATAAATATAAATCATATTTGATAAAAACAAATGTATGAGAAGTTAATATTTACACAAAATTAATCAAAGATCTTACATGGCAAAATTATGAGTATATAATAAACATATATAAAACATATATAAAACACATGATAAACACATAATCAACACATATTTTGGTCCCTGAACTGTGTCAACTTCTTGGCTCTTAGAGAATTGATCTATACTCAGATGTACTCTGTAGTATGACTTTGTGTTTATCCGTTGAAGTGTAACACCGTAGTGCTTCAATCTGTCATCGTGGCTAACCCACATTACTTCACCCCGTTCATCTGACAGACGTCTGTAGACGTGTCATGAAATCTGACTACTTCGTCAGTGATGAGTAATAACAGCGTGCCCTAATTAGGTATGCGCAGTTCCTAAAAAAGAGTACTTCAACTTGGTTTACGACGTTAAAAGTCAGGTTGCAAGTGTGCCGTGTGTTATTAGACAGTATTGGGTTGTGCTTTTTTGGTCTTTGGAAATCTTGTGTATTTGTAATTTTTTTAGAAATGTGGAGATTTTCAGTCATTTTGTAAAATTTGTGGTGATTTTTACATACATAAAACATAAAGAGAATTTTTCATTCATGTTAACTTGTTCATCAAGGATAGGTACAGTAGTTTTTTTAAAAAATTTTTATTGATTGATTTTATTGATTTCAATTTTTTAACTGGGAGATCTGGTATGATAAATTTGCTTCATTAGGATACTTTTAGCAAAAGTTACCTATTTGACAATTGAAATGTTGTAATAATACTAAATTTTGCTTATTATGGCACACAAACACACTGACAAAAGCTTCCAGTTTCCCCTTCCATCTCTCATCAGCTTGTTACTTATTACTCACTGCTGAACAACTTACATACATTGTTATTAAGAATAAATTCTGCTGCAGTATATATATATATATTTACCAGGATTCGAACCCGGGCCTCCCGCTTTATATGCGGATACCCTTACCACTAGGCTATGCACCCTGATTGTATGTCCAGAGGTTCAAAACCGGTAAGGAAGGTCATAATTCCACTGTAGGCATTTGTCACCTGTATCAAACAATACTACTGTAGTTCTGTTTTGGTGACATATTTGCCTTACTCTAGAGTCTAGAGATCAAACATGATGCTCACCAACTCGAAATCATTTGTAATTCCTAAAGCCAGATCTAGAAAGTGATACTTTGAACAGGCTTTGTTAAATGAAATATATATATTTCTGTATTCAACAAAATCCACTTTCATTTTGCAAGTTATAACTTAAAAATGTTGAGGCTTGCTAAAAATGCCAGCTTTGTGTTTGCTATTCCAATGTTCAAGATGCTACAGTAGTAACTATGGCACAGTAACAAACTATTTGAATGCTGATTGATACCGTCACACAGAAATATGTCAGAATATTTATATGTGTGTAAGATTTTAACATTGTGATGTGATACTGTACATGTTGTAACAGAGTGTCATGTAGAACAACTCATCATTAAAACAATTTTTTATGTCTTTTTTGCCTATTTATTTTCCAGACCCCATCCAGTTATCATTAAGCAGTTGAGTGCCAAAGGAATTGTAAACATTTACGCAGGGGTCACACATTGTATAGCAGTCGCAAGTAGTGGTCTAGCATTCTCTTGGGGAGCTAGTTCTGACGGTCAGCTTGGCCATACCGGTCAACTTGTACCAAAGAGAGTCAAGGTAATGACAGTTAATGCCACACTGAATGGAACACAATATTGTTATATAACAAATGAGACAATATTTTCATATGTATATTTTCTTGTATGTATCATTACAACTTACTGCTCCTCCTCTCTTACCTGTCTCCAAACTATATTTCCACTTTCTCATCTACCTGTTAAAGCTACATGTCTGGAAACATTTTAGTACTGTGCCCTCTATGTTCCTAATTCCGGGGCTTCGCCCATATTTTAAGCCTTCCGAATCTACCATTCCAAAGTGAAGCTGCATTATTATATGGGGGATTCTCATCCAACTATTTCTAGCAGATGATTACTTGAGGCATTTTCAATCAACCGTTTCTATCACTCTCTTACACTTTAGTGATCATTTTTTGGATATTAATTTTTTATTACTTTTGTTTGATTTCTGTACCTTCAACATTCCATATTTTTTCAATCAGCTTTAGATAATACCATGGTAGGTAACTTCAATGCTTAGTTAAAACAAAGCTGTCTATGAATATCAAATTACATATACAGTATATTAATTACTTCTCTCGTTAGCATGAAAGAACAGGTAGTTACATGATTCGCTAGTTCGTACTGTAATACATTGATGTACCATACTGTACATATAATAATAATAATAATATAATAAATGAGACTTAAATAGCACCAAATCAGTAGACAAAAGTCACTGCTCAAGGCGCTTTACAAAGAAAGCAGATTAATTTACAAAAGAACAAGTGAAAAGATGGGTCTTAAGTAGACTTTTGAATGTAGAAAGTTTAGATCATGGTTCAAATGTGATCTGGTAAATTGTTCCAGAGATAAGAGCCATATATGCTGCTTACATATATGCTGCTTACTGCAATTACATGTATTGTGACTACTAGGGATATCCTACATATTACCCCTTGTCAACTTATATCGGCTGACCTGTACTGAAAGTAAAACATGTTAATACTCACATTCTAAAATGATTTCAAATCAAACTAAATATAGTTCATGCTGATAATGTCTTGTTAGTTTCGAGCCCACAGTTCCTGTTATCATAGATGCAGGAAAGGGAAAAGGGATCTTAATTTACATTTCCCAGATATTAGTGCTTGGAATAGAAACTTGGAATAGAAACTTGCTACTAAAAATACAGTTCTGTACTATATGTCTCTTAAATGCCCTGTAGGCTTTTCCTTTGGTGGGTTGAGTGGAATTACGATTTGTCCTCCGATTTCCACATACATATCTTCCCTTTTTGGTTCCTCGAAAGGGAAAACTATGGAGTCATTCTTCCCGACCTTGCCAAATTGTGAGGGGGACAGCAGATTGCAAAGTCGGCAATGACTGTAACCCAGATCGCAAAGTCCTTAATTACTGTCACGGTTAGATTCGTCTAACATGGCAGCAGACAGAAACGCTGTACTCAAAGCCAAAGCCAATGTGAATTAATCAGGGGACACATAGGGAGTCTATGCCTGCTAAGTTCTTCAATACCGCCCTCATTAACTTTCGGGAAACATTGCATACTGTAGTTTTGATTTCTAACCGATCAGAGCATGTACTGTAGGTGGACTTAAAACAATGCAAAAACTGGATGTTTTTGACAGATTTGTAGTGAATGTTAAACCGAAAAGTTTCCATCTACTTCAATGTGTGCAATGAAAGGCAAATTGTCAATAGTTAACTGTCTATTAACCGTTCTGATTTACAGTTAGATTGGGCTTTTCTTAACTTTAAATCTGGTACCCCATGTTCATGTAAGTATCCTTCAAAGTCATAGTTTTACCAGAAAGGCAAAGGGAAATCCCGTAGTTTAGACCACAGGTTGTGACAACTTCGCCTCCTCCTCTCCTCGGATAAAATATGGTAACTCTTTACTCTAGTGTAACAAGTGACAATGTAACAAGCTAATTATTGTCATGAAGGTAATAATTATGTCTCTAAATACTTTTCAGATGCCCGGAAGTACCCTAATATGGGGAGCTGCTCTTGGTAGTAACCACTCCCTTCTACTCACAGATGGACCAAGTTTTCAACCTGATGTCTACTACCTTGGGAAACAACCAAGGTAGGTTTAATACAGACTGTTATGATTTCAATATTATTAGGATTATTATTCTCCCTAAGTGGTCTTATAACCGATGTACTATTTGTATCTCACTACTTCACTGAAGCCTGCTTTATAATTTAGTTTTGATCTATGCTGCTACAACTTTGTGAGCAAAGTATAAATGAAAATGGAACTTCAGTTTGTTTAGTCATCTTGTGTGGTAATAGCTGTTGTAATGTAAACATGTAGCTTGAGATGAACATTAAGTTTCATTGTTTACCAAATCGGTGACTCCCCCCCCCCTCCTGGGTAACCAAGAACATTTCAAACAAGCATAATAATTGTAGAAGTGAAAAAACAGTGTAACATTGTTGCATAAGAAAATTAGTCAAAACTGGGATGCTGAGGGGGCTGCAGCAACACTGCAGCCAGGCTGCATAGAACATTAATCTTTTGTAGTCTGCAGTTTCACACAATTAGTACAGCTGGTCTGCAGAGATAATCTCTATTGTTTGATATTGATTCATCCTTGCTGCAGCTGCTGCAGCTTTTCCTTTTTTGACACTGTACCTTAATTTATGGTAATATATCTTTACTGCGCAGGATCATACCCTACAGTTAGTATTTTTTCACAATACATATTGTATGTTTCCATTCCCTAGTCTGCAAGAATTACGAAATGAAGGCTTAGCCCCCGAGAGCCCGCTCAAAGAGGCCAAAGACTCTACCCCAAAGAAGCGGCCGACATCGGCCATCTCAAAATCACCGACAGTGAAGTATGCTGCCAGAGCTAAACAACCAGAGAAGATGATGTTCATGAGAAAGGTAAGTATTGGTTGCCAGTGTGAGTATGCTTTGCTGGGTAATCAATACATAGTTGTGATATAGTAGGAGAAAGGTAAGTATTGGTTCCTAGTGTGAGTGTGCCTTGCTGGGTAATCAATACATAGTTGTGATGTAGTATGAGAAAGGTAAGTATTGGTTCCTAGTGGCAGTATACTTTGCTGGGTAATCAATACATAGTTGTGATATAGTAGGAGAGGTAAGTATTGGTTCCCAGTGTGAGTATGCTTTGCAGGGTAAATATAGTAGGAGAAAGGTAAGTATTGGTTCCTAGTGTGAGTGTGCCTTGCTGGGTAATCAATACATAGTTGTGATGTAGTATGAGAAAGGTAAGTTTTGGTTCCTAGTGTGAGTATGCTTTGCAGTGTAATCAATACATAGTTGTGATATAGTAGGAGAAAGGTAAGTATTGGTTCCCAGTGTGAGTATACTCTGCTGGGTAATCAATACATAGTTGTGATATAGTAGGAGCACGGTTTGCCTGGGTAATGCATAGGCAGTGCCGGTAAGTACTATAAGTATTGGCTATCAATCAGCATTGTTTGCCACTTTGCCTGGCAGATTTTATACAGTATGAGAATAGTGAGGTTTGGTTGTGAGTGAGTATGGTTTGGCCAAAGAAAGTATTTAGAAGTTTTTTTATGTTGATAAATGCAAATCTGAGGTGTGTTACATTGTACTGTTAGATTTGATTGCTACAAGCACTGTTATCTAAGCTGATGTTCTCTACATAGTGTTATAAGCATCAATACTATAATTTCATTGCCATGGAAGAAAGTGTGTCTGTCAATAAAACATGTCTTGCTTTATATGTCTTCAGTGTGGATGGATGCAGCGTCTTTCAGCAAGAGGAGATGTATGTGCTTGCATCTCTGATAAGAATAATTCTGGCTACATCTCCATCTTGAGCGAGCTCAGCGCTACCGAGAGATTACTCTATTATCAGTTATCGATGGTGAAGACATCTATCTGGAAATCTCTCCAAAGTACAGGTTAGTAACATATTCATACTGTATAATACAACACCTAATTATATTCCGACCATTTGATTGGTCAATTGCTCGTTGATTGCATGCAAAATCCGCTCTATTGCACGCTATGAAATAGAACCATGCGTTATACTTTTTTGATAGCACTTTTTTCAATGGTAAGAGAGCAGAGAAACCTGTCTGTTCAAAACAATCTGTTGCATGAGTGCATTTTACACCCAATTATATCCAAATTTGAAGGTGTTGTATGAAACAAATAATGAATGGTTTCCATTCGTGCAATAGTGCAAATATTTCATTCGTTGAAAGATGTAATTTGTTCCATTCAACTCGGCTGCGCCTCGTTGAATGGAACATTCCATCTTTCAACTCATGAAATATTTGCACTATTGCACTCATAACCATTCATTATTTGTATAATAACACACTAGTAGCTTTCTCTTTGTACTCAGCTGGTTATTCATGTATTCTCATCGTTTGGTGCTTTTATTTGCCAATTTAAGAATTCAGTTGGTATTTTATATTTAAATGGATGTGGCTCATTCCAAATTCTTTCAATAATTTTTTTTCGACGTCTGACACACATTTATTGTACTCATTCCCGCAACACACTTTCTATTCCCTCCTATAGACTTAGTCCTTCCCAGCACAAGATATGTTATACTGGATCAAAACTCTGGAACTCACTTCCTAGTCACATTTAGTGCCGCAATTCTTTTTGTTCCTTTAAGAAAACCTTTAAATACTACTAAATTAATAACTATGTCTAATTTGCTGGTCACTATCTTGTTTTCTCTTCTCTGTCTCTCTCTCTCTCTCTCTTGTTTTGATATTGTTTTCTTCTTGATTTTATGATATTGTATTTTCCACTTACCTATTAAAGGGAGGGCTTAAACTCATCTGAGCTTTATTTGAGTTCTTCCTAAGTCTAATTTCTATATTGCACTATTGGAATATTCTTTATATTACTGGGTTTGACTTACATCAACTTCAAACTACTTAAAAAACTCAACTTGTCATTTCATAACTGAAATAAAATAAATACAACCATAGCACATCATCTGACACAAAATTATTTGATTACAAGAGTATTTCCTCTGCTTCAAACTTTTGTAACATTATTCACATCATGTTGGTGACAATTCTGCAAACTTCCTATCATTGTTTATGGAGCAGTAACAACCATTAGGCCTCACTTTCATTTGTCTTTTGTATTTCCTTTAAGAGAGAAGAGCATGAACTGTAACTGAAATATAAAAGGCAGCTTGATTAAAAGGAAAACCCCTTTCGATTGCCACTAAAGTATCCTAATTGCAATCTTACGAAAAGAAAAAGAAAGAAGGTAGAGGAACGGAAGTACATAGACAGAAAGATGACCTCAAAGAGGCAGAACAGTACATACCCCTTACACCTGTCCACCTGCCCTGTCCCACCCTGTAGTTCCTGACAATGAAATAAAAAGAAGAGGTTATATCTTGACGTGATCGACTTATGCTGAAGTTGCCGTAATGATATATGACAGGGCCCTCTGTATAAATGCTGGAGAGTTCCATTACAATCTTGCTAAGCCGACGTGTCAAATAGAAAAGCTGCAGCAGCTGCAATATCCTCTGCAGCAAAGCTGAATCAATATTAAAGGATAGAGAGTATTAAATGCGTATTGTGTGCACCAAAGAGTAGTGATATATGACAGCGCCCTCTGTATAAATGCTGGAGAGATCCATTACAATCTTACTAAGCTGACGTGTCAAATAGAAAAGCTGCAGCAGCTGCAATAACCTCTGCAGCAAAGCTGCATCAATATTAAAGGAGAGAGCATTAAATGCATATTGTGTGAAACTGCACAGCACAAAAGATTTTATCCTATGCAGCCTGGCTGCAGGATGTTGCAGCCTCTACCCTCCCCCTCCCCCCTCCCAACCCCCTCTCCTGAATAATGTGAATCTAACTCAATACACTGTGCACTGCTTTATGTTCCCTATCACAGATATGCTGAAACTGTTGGAGAATTCCATCTACCTCCATGCACTCCGTCAGTTACTGGATCTGTTCACCATAGTATCAAATGCTGTGGGTGTCAATTCCATTCATCTGACTGGGATCGTTCAGAGAACCCAGTACTTTGGAGACTTGGCTCTGCTGAGCAAGGCAAAAGAGATTACGGGATTGTTTGAACAGTATGCCAAAGCCCTCTGCGATTTCATAACTCTCTCAGGATTCAAACACATCGGAAAAATCGCAAGGTAAGGTGATGCTCAAATTATCATCGAAGATAAAATAATTCTACCGTGGTGTAGAGTATAAAATTAAATGTTAGGAGTTAACTTTTATCTGATTTTATCTTTGTTTCTAAACATTTATACCAACAGCAAACAGTATTCTTGATTGAAAGGGTGAAGTTGGGAGGTAGAAAAAGGGGGGGGGGGAGAGAGGGGGGAGGGTGGAGGGAATAGCAAAATGGAGCAGGTAGATGTGGGGTATTAGACCCCTTCATTCACTTACAAAAGTCTGATATCATTTAGATGTACAAAGAGCACTACATTCAAAAGTTTATTTTCTAAAAATTTGCTCACAATTTTTGTGAGCTGCCTCCTGGAGTGGTCTGACTCCCAAATATATATAATAATCCCCTTTATCAAGTTTAGATGCAATACTGATGACTGTTTGGGAAAAAATTGTTCATATCGCACCTAAAAATCAATTCAGGGAAAAGTTTGTAATAAATGTCGAAAAAGATTTTTTGTAAGTTTCACAAAGAGTTCAGGGTCACATCCGTTTTATTAACGAAGTTGGCTGAAGTGTACCAGATAGCATCGAGAGTCAGAAAGTTGTACTTCTTGCTATAATGCTACATTAATTATGTCGTCCTGGTATTCCAGCTTCTCCTTCTGTCTATCTTTACCAGGGAAATTCTCCAGAAACACGATAATACTTTCATGGAATTGCTCGGCAAGGAAGAAAAGCTGACTGATTTTGGTCCAGGTTTGAGACGATTATTCCAGCTTCCCATTGACAGGGTTAAGTCTTATGCTTACCTGCTAGGAAAGCTTCAGGGATACTTCTCAGAGGTAAGAGAAAGTTACCTGTGGGTACCATGGAGTGAACAGATAAGTACATCACAGTGACCTGTAGGTACAATGGTGTGAACAGATAGGTACATCACAGTGACCTGTAGGTACAATGGTGTGAACAGATAGGTACATCACAGTGACCTGTATGTACCATGGTATGGACAGATAGGTACATCACAGTGACATGTAGGTACCATGGTATGAACAGATAGGTACATAACAGTGACCTGTATTTACCATGGTGTGAACAGATAGGTACATCACAGTGACCTGTAGGTACCATGGTGTAACAGATAGGTACATCACAGTGACCTGTAGGTACCATGGTGTGAATAGATAGGTACATCACAGTGACCTGTAGGTACCATGGTGTGAATAGATAGGTACACCACAGAGACCTGTGAGTACCATGGTGTGAACAGATAGGTACATAACAGTGACCTGTAGGTACCATGGTATGAACAGATAGGTACATCACAGTGACATGTGGGTACCACAGAGTGAACAGATAGGTACATCACAGTGACCTGTGGATACCATGGTGTGAACAGATAGGTACATCACAGTGACCTGTGGGTACCATGGTGTGAACAGATAGTTACATCACAGTGACCTGTAGGTACCATAGAGTGAACAGATAGGTACATCACAGTGACCTGTATGTACCATGGAGTGAACAGATAGGTACATCACAGTGACCTGTGGGTACCATGGAGTGAACAGATAGGTACATCACAGTGACCTGTAGGTACCATGGTGTGAATAGATAGGTACATCACAGTGACCTGTAGGTACCATGGTGTGTACAGATAGGTACATCACAGTGACAGGTAGGTACCATGGAGTGAACAGATAGGTACATCACAGTGACCTGTGGGTACCATGGAGTGGACAAATAGGTATATCACAGAGACCTGTATGTACCATGGTGTAACAGATAGGTACATCACTTTGACCTGTGGGTACCAGCGGTGTGAACAGATACAGTTAGGTACATCACAGGGTCCCACAGTGTGAACTAATAGAGAGCTCACATCAGAAAGTTTAGGTACTTCCAGAGTATGACAGTGTCACATTGTTGTACTCTTTATATACCAAGCTATTTTTGCAATTTGAGTGATATTAACAATGAAAGATGTTTTTCTTGTTACTTATAGCCCTCATGTTTCTGATCATTTAGATTCCAATCATAAAAGTTATTCCTGTTGTGGTTAAACGTAGAAAATGTAGAAAAGTTTAAGATGAAACCACTGTAAATTTCAGAATGTTACAGGTAACCTTTGGGGTGTAAATGTACGGGTACTCAGGTAGGATAACATTATTTTCTTGATGATCTTTCCTTCAAGGAGGCGCATGAACATCAAATGCTGAAGGAGAGCAGTTTATCGTGGGAGAAGCTACAAGCCACAATTGACTCCTGTATGGCAGATGCTGAAGTGACCAAAGCATTCTGGGATTCTTGTCCCAATAAGCTGGCAGTAAGTATGGAAGAGTGTTAAGAGTATCTTTAAATTAATAAGCAATCGGGGAAATTCCTCTTTGAAGTATGTGGCGTGTGCATGAGTATTTATGTTGTTAGTTTTGTATCAGATATGACATACAAGTGTTACGGAAAATTAGACAAACCTGGGCTACAATTTTGAATTGTCTGTCCAACGCTTCGATAATTTACATTTTTTTCACTGACCTTACTGATGGGGAGGGTATGATAGGTTAAGTTAGCCGCACCAAGGCAATTTTTTTCAGAATTTTTTCTGGTTGTGCCACAGACAAACATTTTGTTTGTCCGAACAGCAACTTTGGTCGTCTGAAAAATAACGATGGCCGATGTAAACACTCTTGGAGAGATGTGTACACTGTAGGAGAGATGTGTACACTGTAGGAGAGATGTGTACACTGTAGGAGAGATGTGTTCACTGTAGGAGAGAGATGTTTACACTGTAGAAGAGATGTTTACACTGTAGGAGAGATGTGTACACTGTAGGAGAGATGTGTACACTGTAGGAGAGATGTGTATACTGTAGGAGAGATGTGTAGGTTGGTGAATACCCCCAGCTTTGGTGGTGATACCAATTATCATTTTACCTAATTGGAATATTTTAGTTTACATTGCAATCTGAATTTTGGTATAAACGAGTGGTTTTCCTCTGGACAATTTCCACAGCAGATTTTGGATGTCCAAACAGAAATATGGTCATCTCGGATGAATGGGCTACCATTAAAAAATTTGCCCTGCACACACTGGCCGACTCAATGCCATCATTGTAACATTGTGCATAGTCGAGCAGTGTGTGCACGCTTACCACTTTAACCTATGAAGACTCAGCTAGTTTGTAAGTGGTGGCAGCATGCAAAATTGATTTGAACATGTAATGTTTCTCCCACTGGCACTTGGGATTGTGGGGCATTTCATGACTACAGCAGCGTAGTGTCAACAAAAGCAACCAATCATGAGGAAATAATATATCATGTGACCTAACTGAGCAAAGGACACTAACTGAAAAACACACTTGCATCAATTAAACTATGTTTTGTTTTTATTAAAAGAGATTAAGAAAGAAATAGAAATTGAAGAAGTTAACAATTAATTGGAAATTTCTCGTCAGGAATCTTTGAAGAAACCAGATAGGAGGATAATCCGAGACAGCAGAAAGAAGCCATTACAGTTGGTCAACGCAGGACGCCTTTCCTCAAACTGGTTTCTGTTGTTCAACGATGTCATCGTCCATGCCCAGGTGAGTCTTCTGAATTTTGCATATTTTTGAGGTGATCTCTTCTGGGAAGAATTCTTCGTTTTTATGTTGTGATAGTAAGCGATGATGTTGCACTTTGTGGAGTAGATTTAGTTTTATAACCATTTTCGTGTATCACGTGGCGCCACTCATTATTGGGATCTGTTATGAGGCTAACTGCTATGTTGGTTGTTGAGTGACTGCGTGATGTATGAGTTACCTCACATGATGTCCATTTCTTATAGTTACATACCAGCAATGTTAAAGTAACTAGTCATGAATTGAGTGGGACTGTAAAAATGGTTACCTTAACATAGTGAACATAAATAAGGTCATACTAGGTTGAGTGAGTGTGATAATGTTTTATGCTGCTATCTACTGAAGAATGGTGATTGAGTATCGCTGAGATGCTACAGGTAGGCTCCCCTCCCCCCCCCTCCTCCTCTAAAATACTAATATTTCTTTTGTTTTGCCATTAATTGATAATTTTACTTTGTTCTTGAGGGTGAACCAATTGATGCCAAAGGAGTTGCTAAAAGTTCACCAAAGGTAATATTGATATCTGTGGTCCTCTTTGGTTTGTCGTCTGATATGTCATTTACAGTCGGAATGGTGTGAAAGTTTCATTTTTATTATCTGCCAATATTTGCTGCCTCTGTTTACCTCGCTATTACCATCAACGTTGCCGTCATGTTTCCCAATAATTGGAAGGTTGTGGTGTCAGTGATGTACGACGGTGAAAATTCACTCCTCTCGATGAGAGAATTTGTTATTTTCTAACTAATCTCTTTAATCGTACTGCTGCCCGAAAAGCTTGCGGTGAAAAGGAATAACAAAGAAGACAACTTTCATATAAATTTGCTTCTTCTGGGGCTTGGTTTCCACTTCATGGAAATGATTCACAATGTTGAAATTAAGTTTCTTAATGCTGACGTTTGCATATATGAAAGTAATTAAAATATATAAAAATACTTTTTTTTTCGAAAAATTCCAGGCCACTTAATGGTTTTTTTTTCGTTATTTTTTGTTTTAGCCCTCAGCTGGAAGCCAAATAGTTAGTATCAATTTTAGTTTATATGTTCTTTTTTTGCATTTCTTTTCAGTTTTGCATCTCTTTTTTTGCCTTTAATGCTGTTCTATAATTTTGCTTTTATTTGTATCTTCTATGAACCTGCTTTTTGTGGTGTAAATGTTGTACTTATTGTATATAGTTTACTAGTATAAATGTAGTATGCTACTGGATGCAGGAAACTAATATTTAATAATAATAACTAGGTATGTAGATATGCTTTAGTTCTCATGTTAGGATACAATGTTAGGATACAACTTGAAACGTAAGTTGAAATCCTGACAGGAATTTGTCCGTTTTGGCTGTAGTAACCACAAGCGATAGTCAGAAGTATTTGAGTATTTGGTGTAGTTGCATTAAGGTGTTCTCTACCTGAAATCAGTCTCAATTTATAATAATGTGTCATTTTCCCCGCATCACACTGAATAAGTTTGCGATCCTTCAGTCATAATTTTTTATAGATTTCACAGCATTGATGTGTATGTTAACTCCCGATACAGCCTCACTGAAGGCTTTTGCTTAAATATTGCACATGAACACAGTCCAGTGTTCTACATGACGAAATAGGAAAGTTCGTGAGAACTGCTTTATGTTATTTACAACCAAAGTGGCCATTTGGTACTGAGTGCAAATCAGCTATGTTTAAATAGCAAATTTGTATGTGAAATTAGTTACGGAAGATGTTTAGAAATGCTTGGTGACAGGACTGATTGTTTGTTTAACGGAAAACACAATTTCTGTAAATGTCAAACGGTACCTTTCGTTCTACACTGCATACCACATGTCCTACTAACATTGCTGAATAATTTTGTCAAGGAAGTCCTATAACTGTATCATCGCAGTATTTTGTGTTACTCTTCATCACCCCCACCCCCACCCTCCCCCACGCCCACCCCCTCCCTCTATTCTCATTTTGGCTTGTTTTTCCGTCTTTTGTATCATATACAATTTTTTTTACGTGGTCTTGTGGTAATTTCCAAAAGGTTCATCTGATCATGTTATGATGAGCTGGGCTCCACTAGTTGAGTTGTATATATTGAGTTAAGTCGGAAAGACCAGAATTATGAATATTTAGAATAATAATCCAGAACTAGTTTTCCAATAGTATTTATTTAACCTCTGGACCTGTGAAGAGCTTTGAAATTGCTTCCACAAATCTCCCATCTTGTTATCAAAGCAGTTAAATGAGAGGTGTTTGTAGTCTTTTCAGTAAGTGAGAATATATACGACAATATGTCATAATCCATTGGATAGATTCATTCCATACTTGGTGGAAAAAGGGTTAAAATCAAGAGAAACAAGAGAGACCTTTCTTTTTTTTAGGTCACCAACAGTGGGCTTTGTTTTATTTATGTTCTCTACCTGGAATCAGTTTCAATATATAATAATGTGTCATTTTCCCAGCATCTCACTGAATAAGTTTGCGATCCTTCAGTCATAATTTTTTTTATAGATTTCACAGCATAGATTTCACAGATAGTCAGAAGTATTTGGTGTAGTTGCATTAAGGTGTTCTCTACCTGGAATCAGTTTCAATTTATAATAATGTGTCATTTTCCCAGCATCTCACTGAATAAGTTTGCGATCCTTCAGTCATAATTTTTTATAGTTTTCACAGCATTGTTTTATTTGACTATTTCTTCCTTCCTTAAAAAGACATCTTCCGTACAGTCTTTTACTGTCCCACAATCTGTATAAACTGCAAAAGAAGGGACTGGTTATATCAGACTTGTTTTAAATAACAGGAGTACAAGTAGAATTTCCCTTTTATATTGAGTACAAATACAAGTCAAAGGCTCTAAGAATACATGTAGGAGTACAAAGCACTAGTTCGAATACATAATTTTGTACTAGTTTCAATGCTTCTGTTCAAAATGCTTCGAGTACAAGTACGGGTACAAATCCAAAAGGCTGAGTACAAGTATAGTTAACTGTGCAAGAACATGAGTATGAGTACATATTACAATTCACAGGAGTACAAATCACTAGTTCGAGTACATAATTTTGTACATAGTTTCAATGCTTCTATTCAAAATGCTTCGGGTAAAAATCCAAAAGGCTGAGTACAAATAAAGTTAACAAGAACATGAGTATGAGTACATACTCACTACAAATCACAGGAGTACAAATCTCTAGTTTGAG
>KN889002.1:34556-47504 GCA_000934455.1 Apostichopus parvimensis | reverse complement strand
GTTTGAGTTCATACTTTTGTACTAGTTTCAATGCTTCTATTCAAAATGCTTGGAGTGCAAGTACGGGTACAAATCCAAAAGGCTGAGTACAAATATAGTTAACTGTGAGTATGAGTACATACTACAAATCACATCCCTGTACATTCAATCCTGTATGTAAGATGAAGATATATGTCACAGTTATTAAATCAACTTACCAGACAAACATAGAACTAGTAGTTTAATTATTGTTTAACCTACTTCAGTATTCTTTTTTCTTGCATATATTCTACTTCGAATGTGACTGCTCCATCAGCATGGTGTTTCCTCTTTGGTTTTCCTGTTTGCCTTTTGAAAGTCATGAATATGAATATTCAATCTTTTATCTCTCTGATATTTATCACTGGATAGAGTAGGGTTTCATCTCTACATATAGATCTACTTCTTCAATGTAATAACTCTTGCTGAAGTTAAACAATTTGATTGAGAATGATAATTTTTAAGTTTAATCTTTCTGGCAGTTTACTGTTTTTTTTTTATCTGTTTCACCCGATATTAAAACTCCTTTGCTATATAGTAATAACTTTTTTAAGTTCCAGATTAATTCTAAAAGATGCAAAATAAACTTGATTTTTCTGACAAGGCCGACAATGTTTAGCTATTCGGATTTGATAAAAGGATGAACAACTAGTTCATGTTATAGTTTAATTCTGGCTAACTTTTGCACCTGGCAACATTGGAATACTCTTGTCAAAGTCCATACCTTAATTTGAAACATGTTCGCATCATCTTTAATAGGAAAAATTGTATTTCAGTAGCCCCAGCAATTTGTGAACTGCCAAACTAGATTTCACCCCTGACCTAAACTGCTGGTAATATTTCAAGATGTTGTCTTTTATGGCATATTGCAAATATCAGACAATGGAAAACTATAAATATTTTGGGATTCCTATTCTTAGCTAACTCTCTCATTCATTTGTAGATCTAGAACTTTTCATTCAATAATAAGGTTTATAAGTTTCTAAAGTTTTGACATTCTGGTTGTTCCTAATAACACTACATAGAAACTACTAAAATTTGGGAGGGTTTTGACAAATTTAGTAATTTCATTTAAAGGGATGGCTACACCATACGATTAGCACTCCAAACATTCATTCCTAATAGTTCTTTTTCTTCCAGTAAAATATAACACTGGAACAAGAAATATGGAAAAAATCTGCCAAATGATTAATAGAAGAGAATTTTAATTGTACTTTGTAGAAGTGCAGTGATTTGTTATGTGTTAGTTGTACACTCAATGTATCTAGAAAGCAATCACCATGGTAACCACAGCACACTAACTTCATCCATTGGTACATGGTAAATGTCTTAATCATCGGTTGAGCTATTAATAATAACCAATTCATTTTATTCCCTCCCTGCTTATAAACAATCATACATTTTGGAATTTCCAAGGGTATACGGAGAAAAGCTACTGCAGTATTAAGAACCAGAGACAATTTATGTTTATGTGATTTGTACCACTAACACTATAAACACAAGACTTATACAGTGAGAGTATACACATATATGTGCCACGATAAACTGTACCGCACAGTGTTAACTGCATAGCTGCACGTGTAGATTAGCAATCACAGTATATTAAAATCAACTGGATGTTTGGCCACGGGAGTACAGTACAATCACAGCACAAAATGTATCATCTGTGTTTTAGTGTCAGGAGAGATGTTTAACTCCTCAAGGATTTTAGAATCTTTTTCAAAAGTAAACATCAACCTGTAGCCTAGACCTACAACAGTTTCTTTGCAAATCATACCTACATATGGCTGATGTGTCTGGTATTATTAAGCTGACTTTTGGGACAGAGTTGCATGGTCACTTTCTGTGTTGGCTTCTTTGCCACTTCATTGAATTAAAAGAAATATGATCTCAAAATGTTCGTTTGTATTTAGAGAGTGTCTGACAAGAACAATCCGATTAGTTCAGGTCATATGAAATGAAACTCTTTCATTTATAGATTAGCCAACAAGTCTATTGAAATGGGTTAGTTTGGGGGAGGGTAGGATTTGATGGGTTGTACCACATTGGTGATATGAAATCTGTTTTCTGTCCTCCAAAGCATTTACAATGTTTAGTGTCAATAGTGTCATATATATGATGTAAGTATTTTGTTCTCGTGGCCGACATATGAACACAGGAATAGGAATACAGTAAAAAAAGTGATCGGCACTGAAATGCATGAAACATGATACAGTGTATCTTTACTGAAGAGTATACTTATAGGTACATTGGCAGATATTGTAAAATAAAAAGATGGATTTGTGTGTACAATCTCTCTAGTTTACCTTATAAAAATGCACGCTTTGAACTGAAGTGGCATTTTATTTTCTCTTTGTTTTATTTTTCTTTGTCTCGTCCAGTTCACCACTCATCACGTGTACAACCTGTCTCTGGTCTGGGCCGAACCGATACCTGACACGGACCAGGTCAAGTAAGTAATATCACGACTACTAGACTTGAACTGCCTATAGCCGACATGGTGCTGCAGGGAGGGGAAATTTGGGGGAGGGGGGAGATGAGGGGGGAGACAAAGAAATTTGATCAATTGGAATATGTTTGGGCTAATCAGCAAATAGGGAATTTGAAACATCAGGAAGAGAGCACTAGGGTCTAATATGCAGCAAGCACAAGTTTAGAGTAGCCGTGGCAAATATCAGTGAAGTGCTATATGAGACGACCAGATATAAACTGTATATGAATGTTAAGTTCTACTTGTAATGTTATGCTACTGGGAATGCTTCAAAAACAGATCCAACTTTCTTTAAAATTAATTTTATATCCCTTAAGAAAATCCAGTCTATGAACAGAAAAGCTCTCTTCTGATATGCGTGGGCATATTCAACTTGATTTTAGGTGTTAAACTGCAAGAAATAAAGTCATGAAAAGAGGTGTTACTTTATAATGTAATAAAAACAGCGGTTACTTGATAATGTAATGAAAATAGGTGTTACTTTATAATGTAATGAAACAGGTGTTACTTGTTAATGTAATGAAAACAGGTGTTACTTTATAATGTAATGAAAACAGGTGTTACTTTATAATGTAATGATAACAGGTGTTACTTTATAATGTAATGAAAACAGGTGTTACTTGTTAATGTAATGAAAACAGAGGTTACTTTGATAATGCAATGAAAACAGGTGTTACTTTTATAATGTATCTTTTGTTTCAAAGGAATGCTTTGCAGCTGACCATGCCCGAGAAGACGCTGTCTCTTCAAACAAACTCACAAACAGCTAAAGCAGAGTGGCTGTGGACTATAAACCAAACGATAGACGTATTGTTGACCTCCGGTAAAGAGCAGAAAGAGATCAAGTCACCTAACGGTCGAGTGCCTCCTAAGCTAGCCCGTCCAGGGAAGCATACCTTTGCCAACCATCCCCAAGGGAAAGACGCTACCTACGAGGGAATGTGGCTGACAGGGAAACCGCATGGAAAGTATGACCTGCAAAAATTAATATGCACCAGCTTTTAGAATTTTACCTTTTCATGAATTTAAGAGTAAAAATTCAACATGAGATTTTTCTTTCTTGTTGGGATTAATTTTGTATGTGAATTGTGCATTGTATGAGGAGAGTTGATGAAGTTTGCTTACCAAGCAGCTTGTGTGTATGCCCCCCCCCAAAAAAAATACATTAGCAGGTGAATTACATTTGAAATATCTTCCCTGCTGCATTTTGGGTCGCATTCCGTAGATGGGATCACTGGTTTCACGGTTATGCAAGGTATGGTGACTTCAGACTGGTAACCTAAGCAAAGAAATGGTTGTATAGGGATTGCCCTAGACCAATTGCTGGATAGCTTGGTTGGTAGAGCAGAAGACTTGTTATCCTAAGATAATGGATTCAAATCCCACTTATGCCAACAATTTATTTATTTATTCAAATTTTGATGTTATTCTCCCAGTTTTCCATTGTTAACTTCTTGAGTTTTGGTGCAAATAGGCAGTTTCTTGATTCCACATGCTTATCTTTGTGTCCAAGGTTTGGGTCAAGTGAATTGATACAACACAAGCATTTCTTAACTTAGTTGCAGATAAAAAAGACTGTCTGTCTGTCTGTCTGTCTGTCTGTCTGTCTGTCCATCCATCAGAGATGGTTGCAAGGTGACTACGTTCAAGTCCATTGCAGATTTTTGTTTACCAGACTTGGTTATTTTGTAACATATATAAGGGAGGGGGAGGGGGAGGGGGGTCGATAATTTCATCAGCAAAATGTAGGTTCAGAGCTCATTTGTGGTCATGAGAAGTTAAACTGTGAAATCATGCAAAAGTCTATTCCCCAGGGTGTTTATGTCTGATTTTCATCAAACTTGGTCATAATGATCAGGAGACGCTAGGTTAAAGTAGTTGTACTTTATTTAAGGTCAAAAGTCAGTTGGGATCAAAAGATGTCGAAACAGAAAAAGTTACATAAAAGCCTACCCCCTTCCCAGGGTTTTATGTATGATTTTCATTTTTAGGTTTTCATTCTTCAAGTTTAAGATATTTGGGTTCATCATGTTGTTTAGTTGGGAGAGATTTGACTCTGCTTATTGGCAAAAGCCAACTCATATTAAATATACTTACCATTTGGCTGTTATTTTATGATATCTTTATATCTTCTATCATAGTGGTACTTTAACCTGGCCAGATAGGAGAAAGTATTCTGGCAATTTCACCAATGGATTGCAAAATGGGTAAGTTCTCAAGTTTTCTTTACACTATCTGTTTCTTATTTGCCTCACCTAACTTGAAAAACCATTGACCAAATATGCTTAATATTGCCCTTGTGATTTTGCTGATGATATTCATGATGGCAATGCCGAATATAGATTTGACACACTGATCATTGAGCTTATTACTGCTGCAGTTATTGTTCAGTAAGAGTTACGTTTCACTATGTCACAGCTTTGTTAAAACAGATTTAGAACTGCTTTTGGTGAAGTTGTATTTTATCAGAGGTTTTTACTCTGTGATCAAAATGTGCTGTCTTTAATACACATCTCTCTTACAAATCGTTTCGATATATTGATAGTTGAAAGTTGTCACATTTTTTATCAAACATAAAACTTGATTGAAAAACAGGTGTGATGTCGCTTGAATTTATATCAATATCTCAACATGACTTGTAGAAATTGAATGCAAATGTTAGAAGGATGTTTGACATGACCTTGATTGTGTGTCAGTCACAAAATAAGTCTCCACCTGGACAATAGTCTATCGATATGCTTCTGATCTCTTCAGATTTGGCTGGTCGGTTGAGCCAGCATCCGCCTCAGGTACAAAGACCAAAGTTTATCAAGGCCAGTGGAGAGACGGAAAGAGGGAGGGCCGTGGCTTCCTTAGACATCCCAACGGGGACGTTTACCTGGGTTACTTCAGAGACAACCAGTGTAACGGCAATGGGATCCTCCAGTGCGTCAACCCAGCGAGCATCTACGTGGGCCAGTGGAAGAAAGACTGTTTCAACGGTTACGGAGTCAAGGATGACTCACTGCATGGGGAGAAGTACATGGGATTTTGGCAAGACAACCATCGTCATGGCGATGGATTTGTGATCACTGTTGACGGTGTCTATTACGAGGGAACTTTCAATCAAGACAAGTTACAGGTGAGGATAAGCACCAGATCTTTATGTTAAAGCAGTTTGTTGTATTGGCAGTGTCTGGTCCACTCACCATCAGATATAGTTGAACATACAGTGTATCATTAATGTGTTACATTAATGTCAGATTCTCAGTGTATTGACGGAACATGTCCATTTACAAAAGAGACCATAATATTAAGCAATAGACCCATCAGACTTTAATAGCTGATGCATCTAGCTCAGCCTATATACCTGATGAAGAAGAGTCGGTGCTGAAGTAACTGGTTAGGCTTAATCAACACCTAATTTCAGCTTGCATGGCAAGCAGGAACATTGTATAGACTCCACATAGTTCTTTGCACTAGTAAGGTGAACTTGGTGAATTTGGTTGGGAAAGAAATATTTTATATCAAAAGCGACCAAGAGAGTACAAGAGATAGATATAAATATCTGGTGAAGCTTCCTATCCAGTAGGATTAAGTTGACAGGTTTAATCGGCTGCCAAGATTCAGAGCAGTATCGAATAAATTACTTTGTAGCTCAGAGAAATCATAAGGACAGATCTTATTTCTATACTCGGTCATAGTTACACTCAACCAAGCAACATTTTGACACTGAATTTTGAAGATGTTTGCATGCAATTATCGTAGTTCAATACACCTTAATTGTTCAACTTTGACTTAAAGAGGATCAAGGCAACTCTCTATATGTGATTCTGTGTTCATTGATGTATAAAACTACAAAGCCAGAAATAAACTAGCTATCCTTGTTGACATCACAAACATTGTTATTGTATTCAGTTTGAAAATTTTCACAATAAAAATAATTACTTTTCAAAAATTATTTCAGGGAGCTGGTATTTTGGTTACTGAAGATGGAACTTGTTTTCAGGGTCAACTGACCACTGGACCAACTCTAAATGGAAAGGTAAACGTAGTCTTAATACTCTCCCAAGCTGAAACATGTTCTGGTAGGAATTCTGGTTAAGGTTAAGATTTCTGAAGTTACACCAAATATAGATAGTATTATAAGACAGTTTGCTTAATACTAAATATCAGTCATGTAGTAATGTGAAATAACAAGCTTTTTCATGAATAGGTGCAACAGTCAGGCAATGTGTCAAAAAGCTGCAGCAGCTGCAAAATACCCTGCAGCGAAGCTGAATCAGTATCAAATAATAGAGATTATGTTAGCAGGCCAGCAATGTTTATTGTGTGAAATAGCACAACACAAAAGATTTTGCTCCATGCAGCCTGGCTGTAGAATGCTGCAGTCACCCCATCCTCCTCAATATCCTACTTTTGGTACATAGTCAGTAAATAACAAAGACAACAGCATCTAGAATCACCCTAGTTGGGGCATATTATTTGTGGCAGCTGGGTTCAGTGACGTAGCAAGACCCACAGTATGTAGCCTTTGCCGCTAATTACAAGGATACAAAGTGTGTAAAAGTAAGTTGGCCTGACGTTTCGATCCTAGCAGGATCTTCTTCAAAGGCTAAATGACAAGTAACAGTAAGAAGGGACAAAAACACGCACAGAATTTTTGTCCCTTCTGTTACTGTTACTTGTCATTTAACCTTTGAAGAAGATCCTGCTAGGATCGAAACGTCAGGCCAACTTACTTTTACACATTCTCCTACACAGGCGCTCTAGTGGATAAGCAGTTTGCTAACAGTTTTATTTTATTTTGAAGGATAAAAAGTGAATGTACCGTTATAGAGAGGCTATTATCCATGATGAAATGAAGCTAAGTATTGGTGTGTCCTGTCTGCGATTCTTTGACTGACCATTGTTAACCGACTTAACATTTGTTAAAGTTCTTAATAACTGCTGGTAGAAAACTGTCAGTGCCTCGTGCTCTTCTACTCGCAAACGGCAGAATCCACTGGCGCTTAGCCAGTAGATGGCCTGAAGTTTGATGCCTGAATGTTTTGTGTTTTGCTTCCACAGGGTACGCTTACAATGCCAAATGGTGATTACGTGGAAGGAAACTTCAACGGCCTGTGGGGCGATGAGGTCAAACTCACCGGAAATTTTAACAAGTTTGCGGAGGAGGGACCACCACCCTCCCTCACAAGGTATCAGAATATTTATAGATAAAACATGACATTGCTCCAACTATAAGTATTGCTTTATGCCATTGTCACATAGACTTAAGTGTAGCTGTGAAGAAAGGAGAATTATATAAAGTGTACCAGGATTGCCTTGTGTTTTGTATTTGTTAATTTTATTCCAATCTGGTTTGATCTGTACTCTGTTTACACTTCCTTTGACATCTTTCTAAGGCTAAATTTAAAGGAATTATTCCTGTTGTCTGAGGGGACAACCGGGTCTTACTTCTTGGTTATCCCAACAAAAAATTTTACCATTTTTATGTGTGTTCATTTCAATGCATCTTAATTTGTTATAAACAATTGATCGTCTGCCGTACAACCGACCGAATATGATTTTAGCAGTCCAAACAGAAATGTGGATCGTATCGGATGACTTGACGACCATTTAAACAAATTTGCCCTGTCTTCTTATCATCAGAATGTTAGGTCAAAATACAGCTTCGGCAGAAGCGAAGTGGTTGGACATATTTTCTGAGTGTTGGCAAGACCTTGGTTGTGCAGACAATAAACCAGACAGTAGGAAAGCCTGGACTTGTGTGGCGGCCGCTCTGGCTGTCGGCAAACGGGAGCTGGAATTCTTGGAAGGGTTAGTGGTCGTACCTTTTAGTAGATTTCTGTGCTGGGTGGGACTTGGATGTAGGGTTGGGGGGGGGGAAGGGTGGTGAAACAAGTGATAATGAAATGGAGTAGGTGATTGATGGTGATGGAGGATAGTTTAGATGGTTGATTGTTTGGGGGTTGAGGCTGGGGGGGGGGGTTGGAGACTCAGATGGCTGACAAAGGAGGTCAGGTTGTTTTAGGGGGAGATGGGTCATGTGGCTGATGAAAGAGTGAATGGAGTAGTTGATGAATGGATGGTTGAGGTTGTTTAATGGTTGATGTGTGGATGGTTGAGGCTGATGAATGGATGGTTGATGAATGGATGGTTGAGGTTGATGAATGGATTGAGGTGGATGGTTGATGAATGGATGGTTGAGGTTGATGAATGGATTCAGGTTGATGGTTGATGAATGGATGGTTGAGGTTATTGATGGTAAGGGGAATGGGGTTTCAAGTGGATCATGTGTTTGTGCTGTTTTGTTGTGGATGTAATGACACCTCCAGTGGTGGATGGGATGACAGAGAAATCTCTTAGATGCTGATGTACTCAGTGGTAAATGGGGCTTTATAATTTGACATTCCATCTCCCTGGTACCCCTTTACCATGATATAGTAGATGATAGTTTCAACATTTAACTCATGAGAACACTTTATGAAAGGTGGCTTTAGTTGAGTGTATTCCTGTCTTATTGTATATTTGTCTCGCAGGCTGCAAGCAGACGTGGATGTTCCGACTTTAAGAAAAGCCATCGAAGAATTGGAGAGAATCCCACAGCATAATAAAAATATCATCACTGCAGACGACCTGAAGGAAAAAGAGAAGTATCTTTCAAAGGTAAATTTTGGGGTGATGTTTTCGTGTTTTACGGTGAAAAAGAAGGATTTTAACTGCTTTATCTTGAATCTATAAAGCAAATGACTGTGACACTTTGTCACTCAGTCATACCAGAGAATTTTGTTTCGTTTTTTTTCTGATGAAGACTGTCTTTTGGAAAATGAGACTTAGTCGATGTGAATTTTTTAAAACCCATAGTGACCTCTGTTAGTGTAGAAGAATTCTAGACAGAGTTACATACAGCCGGCCAATGTATCTGTGGGTTTATTTCATATTGATCGTTTAGATAATAATACTAATCTCCTTTTAACAGGCCTTTGATCTCCCGATTCATCCGTTGGGACGGTTAATTGAGAATCTTGTGAATGCATTCCGTGCATCCTATGTCGGTATTGGTGCTCATCAACTGCTCTTACCCTATGCCATCGATGAAGTCAAATGTTTCATCAAGAAGTCATACGAAGTTGTACGGTGAGTTGCTTTCTATTGTCTTTCACACTGTAATGAACCTTGCCAAATATCCTGCCATCTGGTGTTATACTATGTTCTACCATGTACTGTGCCCTTTCATGTACTGTGCCCTACCATGTACTGCGCCCTTTCATGTACTGTGCCCTACCATGTACTGTGCCCTTCCATGTACTGTGCCCTTCCATGTACTGTTCCCAGCCATGTCATAATGTTCCCTTTCATGTTCTGTGCCCTTTCATGTGCTATGTCCTTTCATGTGCTGTGCCCTTCTATGTACTGTGCCCTTCCATGTACTGTTCCCAGCCATGTGATACTGCACCCTTCTATGAACTGTGCCCTTCCACTTACTGTGTCCTTCCATGTTCTGTGTGCCCAGCCATGTGCTTTGCCCTTCCATGTACTATGCCCTTCCATTCGTTCATGACCTTGGGATACTATACAGTACACAGCTATCCTATACTGTGTCCTACCATGTCATACTGTGCGGTGCAGTACTGTATTGTATCTTGACATTCTAAGTTGCGCGCTAAGTCACTCTGTACCATGACCTGCCATGCAGTAATATACTTTCTTGTGCCTTGTTATACTATACATTGACACCTTAAAGTGCTCTATTGTGACCTGTCATGGCGTACTGTATCTAGCTATACCTTGTAATGTGCCTTTAATGTTACCACAGAAGTAAACCACAGTTTATGTATTTCACATTACTCCCTTACGTTTTATATGTTTTTGCTGTTTTTCGATAAGATTTCAACTCCAAGGTGACACTTGTTTCAAACAGCTCAGTTTATTAGTATCCATATAGTTTGCCCATAGTTGTGATTTCTAGTGATGGAATATATTATAACAACAAGGTAAAAGGTCTGCTAGAAATAATCTGCTATTAAATAATGCCAGATTCAGAGCATAGTTTGTAATTTTCATTCTTTCTCCAAATTTTAATATCTCCATTTTGCAGACTTCTGTTTCCAGAGTTTCCCGACTACAGTACCAAGCCAAGAACTCCAGTAATGGAGCAACCTTCGGCGGATTTCTATTATGATTACACTAACAATGACGGTGGCCAATCAGAGGACAGCAGTGGACAAGTGGAACAAGTTAAAGAAGATGATGTGTGAGTACTAAAAAATGTTCTATCAGTTTTTAGTTTAACATTTGATTTTGTTTCCACTTTCATCAGTACTTAGCCACTGGCGGATCTAGGATTTCTGGCAAGGGGGTGGGATGGCAGGGGGAATGGGCAGGAGAGGGGTTGGCAAGGGTAGGGGGTGGCATGGGTAGGGGTGTCATGGGGTGGCAGGGGGATGGGTGGCATGGGTATGGGGTGGCATGGGGGTGGCAGGGGGAGGGGGGCCGGCAAGTATTGTTAGATATTGAAGGTGCCTAAGTAAACTTTGGTACACCGTAAGGAATGCTTGTGCTTGAAACATGATATAAATTGTCCACTGTGCGTGCACCTTGTTATGATCAAACCTTATATTTGTTTGAAGCTAATTTTTTGGTTCAGAATCAACAGTTTTAATAAGGACCTGGGCGGATTGGGCCTCCTCCCTGGATCCGCCCCAATTATTATCTTTGGCTAATCCAAAATTACCATCTGCATTAGATATTTCACTCCATGTTTGTTATCATTTTATTGAGTTGTAATATTTTGAACACATTCTGGTTAATTAACTTACACAGTTAAGTGAGAGAAACAAGTTCAGCTGCAGTTCATGTCATCAACAGTCTAGGCCTTTATATTAAGACAAGATTTGTAGATCTCGGGGGAAGATGTTGACGTTTGTTTTTGAAAGTTAAAAACCTTCCGAAGGCACTTGACATCTAAATTAATATAACAAACAAAACAGTACAGATCGAAATACGGTTGATCAAGGAAAAATTTATACTGTGAAACATAGCCAGCTGCTGTGACAAAAACTTTACTTACATTTAATTTGTTCGAGCCATAAAATGATAGGAGAACATGTTTATAATGCTTACACAGATAATATTCTGAATCAGGAAAGATTCTAGTGAGAATAATGGACGAGAAAAGAACTTAATTAAACATATTAATTATGTGATTAAACGACTAATAAAATCATATGAAATTGCTATTTTCTCAGGTCACAGCTAATAACCCCAGAGAGCCTTCTACACCCCCTCCTGTTACCTAAACTGTGTCCTGCTCTTCTGACCATGTACGCTGTGAAGAATTCAGACGAGAATGAGAGATACCTGGACAGGTTGAACCGGCTCAACAGACAGCACGATATGTCTCTCATGGCGTACCTGGGAATCGATCAGTGAGTTTATACATCGTCAGAGAGATATTTACGTATTGAAGGACGTCAGTATTGTCTCCAAATAATAATAATAATAATTAATAATTCTCAGTTCTTATATAGCGCAACTTACAATAAAATCTCGCCGCGCTCTACTTAACCCTGGTCATTTGGTAACTTGTCACACCTACACACCAAAGTGTGCACAATTCAAACAATCTCTCCTGGGGCACCACAGTGCACCACAGCCATGTGTCCCCTGGGGGACTTCCCATAGGGTGCAGCCACAAACCGGCGCACGCAACTATATTACAAGTCACCTCGCAAGTCCCCATTTATACATCTGGGTGAAGAGAGGCAATGGAGATAAAGTGCCTTGCCCAAGGACACAACGCAATGATCTGGCCAGGGCTCGAACCTGTAATCCTTAGATCACATGTCCACTGCCTTAACCACTTGACCACAATGCTCTCTCAGATGCTCTCTCAAATATGCTAGAGAGGTTAAAAAATGATCATATGGGGGTTAGCTATTCCTCCTCGTGTAAGGTGAACTCCCCCTCTTACCCCACAAAATATAGTGTTCTAAATTAAAATGCTCATGGGGTATATTTTTGGATGTTGGAATGTTCAGGAGGGTATTTTTGCAACACGTTTAGCAAATACTTAGCACGATGAAGTGAAGGGCCATTACGAATGGCTTTTAACCAAATATTTCATAAATTGTCATAATTCATGTTTCACATACTGTTGTATACAGTGCCGAAATGAAGCCTCAAAGTTTTGTTCTCGAAATAATAAATTCCAGATAAAAATGAACAAAATAAATAGCAAAAAGAAAACACAGTTACAAATGAATGGAAATGGATGTTCTTTAAATTTACTATTGCAACATGCTGTTTCCAATTATGTACATACATATTGTGGTCCGTATAAAAACAAGACTTCATTATTTGTTTATGATTTGTGTATAGTGCACACATATATATACCACATATATATCATATGTATATATTTGTATAACACATATGTATATTTCACTTGCATATAT
>KN889002.1:9840-32533 GCA_000934455.1 Apostichopus parvimensis | reverse complement strand
TATATTGTAATAGATCACCTAAAAATTTAATTATAAATCATGTATACTACTCATGATGTGATCTCTGTATTGTGTGCTATCGTGCAATGTTTTGTGCTATTGTGGTATATTGTATGATATTATGTGATAGTGTGGGATTATGTTTGCTATGCTGTATGCTATTATGTGATATTGTGTGATGTGTGATATTGTGCAATGTTATGTGCTATTCTGGTATATTGTGTGATAATGTGTCATTATGTGATAGTGTAGGATAATGTGTGCTATTGTGGTATGCTGTGTGATATTGTGATAGTGTGGGATAATGTGCTATTGTTGTATGCTGTGTTATATTGTGGGATATGTGTTATTGTGGGATATTATGTGCTATTGTGGGATATTGTGGGATGTGGTGTGCTATTGTACATAGGGAAGCATTTCTTTCCAGTCGCAGATTGCCATCAACAAAGGTATGGATGTTTGTGATGGACAGTTTGCTGAAAATATTTTCTTAAGTTTTGAGTATCACCACCTTTAGTTCAGGCAGACTGTTTGTGATGGATTTTAGAAATATTTTGTCAAACTTTGTATAAATATATACATTTTTTCAGCTGAAGGAGATGAAGGATGTGTCCTACCTTGAGGCTATTCATACTCTGGAGAGGATCAGGTGAGTGATTTAGGGTTTCCTGCCTGTCCATTGCTGAAAACAATAAGTCATATGAAGTTGATATCTCTCTACAGGTAGGATTACCCCTCCAAAATTTGATTTGAAATTTTAGGAATAGGGATTGTAAATAAGCTATTTAAATGTAGGGTCATCTGTTTACATAACCAGGTACCCAGGTAGAAACTCAATACCAAACATTACATACATTCGTAGAGTATGACAGACAAGGATATTGTACTATACACTTACCTTCCACACAAATAGGGACTGTAAAATAGTTTTAAATCTACATGGGTTGTGATATATATATATATATATAAATACCATTTCATCATTCGTACAGTACGGCATTCAGTCCAGCGGACAAACTTGGCGTGATCGAGTCCACGATGGAAGCCATAGATTCCCAAGTTCAAGCGAAAGAGATAAAGGGACATGTGTGGTCCATGGATGATTTGTTCCCATTGTTCCAGTACGTGGTTACCAGGGCCAGGTAAGTACCGTGCTTCTGTCATGTGACTTATTAATCTGAATGCTAGAGTCATGTTTATATTGCACTGAAATGAATTCTGATATATTGCAGATCATTTAAGCACTGTTTCTAGCAGTGCATGTTGCATTTCTATACCACTTGAAATTAAGGAGGCTGACCACCTATAGTCTCATGCACAAAATGTAGGTCATCTCCTCAGAGATGAGGTCACCTCCTCAGATGAGGTCATATCCTCAGATGAGGTCATCTTCTCAGATGTAACACAAAACCTATAGAGGTACATATTATTTTTATAGTCTCAGAGAAAATATTGTTTACAATGTATAATAACTTAATCAAGGACAAGAAGTTTTTAGTTTCATCTTGTGTTGCTGTGTTGTGAAAATTAAAGAATAAGAGTTGGTGTAAGCCAAGTTTTAATTGTAACATTTAAGATAAATATTCACTATTAGGCCTAAAGTAAATGTTAGACATTATCATTGATTTGACTTTTAAAAGGAGGTTTCTAGATACCTGACATTTAAAGGGTAACAACTGGAGTAGCTACAAAAATATCCCATTTCCTTTTTTGTTGGACTGTATGGACAACATATGAATAATACTTTTCAGCTCAAAATTTTTCTTCAAAATACCCCCCAAAATTGGAAAAGCTGATGATGTAAATATATATTTTTTCTTCAGAATCCCTCACCTGGGATCAGAGATCCAGTTCATAGAGGATTTAATGGATCCAGGGATCATCCATGGCCGTCTAGGGATACTTATGACTACACTCAAAGCTTGCTATATACAAATATGTAATGAAAACCTCAAGGCCTTGTAAGTTACAGCTCATGTTTAAATACAAACATTTGTTTGTATTTTGTGAAGTAATAGTGTGGAATGTTCAGCTGAAGTTAATATCTTTACTGGTGGAATTTTAATTTGCTTAAAGGGAAGTGAAGGGTTTGACAATTCCATAAGTCATTCGGTTATTTCAAAATCACCCATGTAGCAGTAGTAAGAACAAAACAAAGCCTATTGTTCTGTTTCTTTAACACTCACAAGTGACACAAAATATCTGTTATATTTTGCAGCTTAGAATTAAAACTTGTTTACACCCTGTTGTGATGTTATCAAAAATATTTGTCTATTTTGTCTATTCTTGTCTCTCATTGGTTGGATGGCAGGGATGAGGATATGTCAACCAATGGTAATTCACCACTGAGAAACTTGCAGAATTTTTCTTTAATTCCTTTGCTTGGTAATTTATATACACCCTGGACTCAAATTTTATGACAAATTCAAGGGTTTCTGATTAAGGAAGGGCAAGGAACATATAATGGTCTATGCTTAGTATTTGTGAAACTCATCACCTCCCTTTAAAAGAAGAACTTATTTCAAATAAATGTTTGTAATGCTTTTACTGCTAGATGTTGCCATAGTCTGGATTCTTCTCACCTTCATCTTGCTGTACAAACATGTACTGGCTAAGTCTCTCAAGCCAGTTGGGATAATTTCCTATTAATGCTAATACCACTGTATACTGTACTCTCATGTTATGCTTCAAACCACTCATTCTAACAGTATGAACAGTTCCTAACCGTTATCTGACAAACATGATATTCATACTGCTCGTACTGTCAGTACAAGTGCTTTGAAGCGAGACCTGAAAGTACAGTACAGAAAGAAAAAAATTGTCCCAACTGGGTGATGGCTTTCGAATGCATTTTTGTCATCAAGCCTAAGTTTCTAAAATTTGAATCAAAATCCTTAATGGGGAATCAAAAAAAAAATAATAATAATATTTGCATGAAACTGAATTCTTGGAGACTGTTGCATCTCATTAGTGGAAATACTGTTAAGGATTCAGTTATTTGCATGCTTTGTGATAAAAAGAAGCAGATGTGTGTAAAAGATTGTTAGCAAGTTTTATTATGTCAGAACGGAAAAGAGAAAAATAAGCGTTAAAAACAGGTATAATGAAAGCAGTGTAAGTTTTATCAGCCCGGATTGTTTTATATATAATAAAACCTTCACAGTACTTCACAGTATTCATGTCTATGCACATGATGTACGCAGAAAACTTAAAGGAGAACTCAATGTTGTTAGAAAAGATGATTTTGAACTAACCTCTGTCAACTTTATACAGAAATCTTTCAGATCCTGTCAGTACTTTTAATAAAAAAAAATTTAAAAAATTAATAGTCCAAGTATTTCATATAGACTTCACAGTCCAAATACTTGATACAGAATTCACATCTCAGTACTTGCTATAGGATGTTCACAGTTGGCACACTCGATACAGACTGCACAATTCAGGTACCTTATATCGAATCCAAAGTGCAGGTACCTGATATGGATGTCACAGTCCAGCTACAATGACATCTTGGCATAATCTTTGGAGGTTAAAAAGTCCAAAGACAGTACTTTTACATACATTTGTTTTAACTGCTATTTTTTCCTTGATACTAAGATTGGAGGCAATGCTGACAGACTTCTACAACATAGGGAGGGTGTAATATGTTTATTTAGGACCTTAGAGATTGTGTGATATGGTGTGTTGTTAGTAGCTGTACAAGCCAATCATTAATTTACTTTCAGCTGGGTAACATTGCAGTGGCGTAACTTCCAGGGGGAGGGGGTGGGATGGGCCACAAATCTTTGTTGCCCCCCCCAGGAAAGAATTGGGCACACCCTATAAAGTAAAAGAAGTCTAGCTATGCCCCTGTAGCATTGTATTTTCACAGAGCTTTAATATCGGTGTTTGTTTTATTCGCATTTTGTTTTCTTATTTGTGTCTTACAAAATGTTTGTCAACAGAATTGGTGCAATATTATTTTCATTCCTTTCTTTCTCAGTTTTAACTGTTGACAATTTCATCTTTGTCCTGTGTATCGTCGTCACAAAGTAAAAAAATTACAAGGGTTTTGCTTTCAGTGGTATATTCTGCAAAACTAATCTTTCTATTAATCAAATTTATGGGCAGTAATACTTAATGGTTAAATACCAACTTTTGCAGCTCTTTCTCAACAGATTCATATATAACTTTCTGGTTTCTTGCATGGTAAATGTTGTCTGTGAAGAAGAAAACTTAAAACTGTCTATATTTGTCATGGTGATGTGGTTGGATGTAAATTTAAATTGCCAAAAATATAATTAGTAAGGTCATCATTCTGTTAAACTGTATTCTAACTATGAGAATTCTGGGTATGTGAAGAAGAGAAGGGAAGAGAAATGGTATGTTTGAAGGATGTTTTGTTGTTGTTGTTATTGTTGTTGACAATAATGTTGCCTCAAAACAGTGAAGGGTTTGAAGCCATGAAGAGAAAGCGAGGTTTGTTTTCTCAGAATAATACAAAATTGTATTTTTAATAAATTGAATATTCTGTGATATTCTGTCTTGTGGCTTTAAAGGTAAGGAAAATTTGTCCCAAAGAAAGTATGATGATAGAAACAGGAATATGTCCAAATTTTGTGTCCAAAGGTTTCTGAAAATGCGCCGAAAATGTTAAAAAACTAAGTCGTCCTTGATATGAATTGTAAGCAGCAAGCCACTCGGCTTGCCTTTGAAATGTTGCTGGTTATCATATTAAGATATCTGATTTCGGTTCTTAGAAAACTAAGGATCACGTCTCATTGTGTGACAGAGAGTATCAGAAATGATATGGCTTAATGATATGGCTTAATTAATGATATGGCTTAATTAATTAAATAATTAATAATGGCTTAATTAAACCTATGGCTTAAATCATCCTGAGTCACCTGGAATTTATGGTTATCAAGATTATAGTCAAACAGAACAGGAGATGAAACTCTCCTAGGTTGTCATTCAGAACCTTTTCGGGAGCCTAAATGAACGAACGAAGTGTGTGGTTTTATGTGTAAATGGTTTAATAGGCGCATTCATTTCTCACTACTTTATGGTATACTTTTATTGTATGCTAAAGTGAAGAGGAAAAGACCAGCCTTGTATTATTGTGTTCCCATGGAAACCATATTCATTCCAGGCCTGGAAACCAATCGACCATGTAGCACTGCTTCGTGGATATTACATTGCGAGTGCTTCGTGTTGTAATATCTGTAAGGGCAGACTAGGTCTGTTTTTTTTATTGTGTTCCATAGAATCTTATTTATTCCAGGCCTGGATGAAACTACTTTTTCCAGGCCTTGATAACGAGTCTTGATAACGAGTCTTGATAGCAAGTCTTGACAGCAAGTCTTGATAACAAGTCTTGATAGCCAGTCTTGATAAGCAACTCTTGATAGTAAGTCTTGATTACAAGTATTGATAACAAGTTTTGATAACAAGTCTTGATTACAAGTCTTGGTAACAAGTCTTGATAACAAGTCTTGATAGCCAGTTTTGATTACACGTCTTGGTAACAAGTCTTGGTAACAAGTCTTGATTACACGTCTTGGTAACAAGTCTTGGTAACAAGCCTTGGTAACAAGTCATGGTAACAAGTCTTGACATATAATACTGTTTGGTAGACATCCAGTTATAAGTGTTACATGTATGTTATATCAAGCCACTGAACATCACAGTGTTCTTCTATGCATGGAAAGATGGCCATTCTAAATGCTAATATACTTAGTGCTGCATTAGTAAGTGTATGGAAGGTGAATTACTAAATGTGCAGTAATGAAATAGTTAAATGTGTGTTTGTATGCTGTGTGCAATCCTTAATAAAAAGCTTATTGAAGACAGCTTATCATTTTGGTATTTTAAATTATTTATCTTATTCTTGTTGTCGTCGTTAGTATCAGATAATTCCAGAAACACTCATATGTATATCTGTCTGTGTCGGCAGCTTTGAGATACTCTTGTGGCATGTGTCCGTAAAATCTTTTAGGCCCATGACCCACCTATTTACCTTAAAAGAAAAGTCCAGGTCAAAATTTCTTTTTGATATGTTAAAGAGGAACATAATCTAAGCATTCTAGTGAAATTTGCATTCAATTCCTATGTACTGTTTTTGAGATATTGACAGTTGAAGTTACCGTCTTTCGTACCAAAAGTGAACTTGGAGCAAACAGGTGTGACGTCATTGTTGCACACTGATAAATAATGTTTTGTTTTCCTGTAAAATTTACATCTAACTTTCTGCTTCCACAATTGGATGCATCCATAATTTGAATATCCCAAGGTATTGGTATTTTTATAAACTTCACATCCCCTTAAGACAAATCAGTAACCCTATTCAATCCAAGGTCAAATTAATAGACTGAAAAATAAAGAAAAAAACAAAACATTATTTGTCAGTGTGCAACAATGACGTCACACCTGTTTGCTTCAAGTTCACTTTTGGAAGATTATCAGATAACTTCAACAGTCAATATCTCAAAAATGGTACATAGGAATTGAATGCAAATTTCACTAGAATTCTTAGATTATGTTACTCCGTAACATATCAGCATTTTTTTTACCTGGACTTTTCTTTTAAGGACCGACTTACAACCCACTAGACACTCACCCTTCAGAATCAATGATCAGACCCTCAGAATGCATGAAAGCTAACCTGGACTATGGATTTGGATTTTAAAAAAAGTAGCTTGATTCAGATCTCTGTCACTAAGCCATGGAAAGAGTACAAACATTTTCTGACATCTGTAAGAATCATGTGACCCACCAAAACTATTTCTAGACCCACTTTAGTGTTAAGCTCCATTCTATTCTTTCTGATGGTCTATGGGTCAAATAAGTGCCGGAACTGTAGAAAGACTTACTCAAATGAATCAACATTGAAATATTTATGCCCTTTTGGAATTTTTACCTAACCAGATCCATCGGAACAACCAAGCATATTGACGCAATGCTCCAACCTCCCATCAATTAGTTACTCCCGCCTCCACCTCCCATCCCCCCCCCCCCCCAAAAAAAAAACAACAAGGACTAAAATATGGTTGATTTTGAGATCAATTTTTAATAGTTTAAAAATCAATGAATACACATTTTGTTAAAAAATAATTTAGTGTCTTCAAAACAGACGTACATTTATGCCTCTACGGATTTACATACCTATGATACAAAAATATGTACACTTCAAGATGCTTGCACACGATCGATCTGAGTACGACGTAGATCACCACTACCCAATTTAGCAGTATTTAATAGGAGCGCTGAGCTCTACGACTACGTTCGACTGTGCAGAGATGCCAGAGAAGAGCAAATATTCATCACACAAAAATTTAACAAAAGTATCCATGGATTTAAGAAGTGAGAGTAATTCCAAACTTCCCTAATATGCACCAATAAGAGACTTTTAGCCACCGAGCTGTACCGACGATAATAGCTTCCTCCGTGGGAATGCACAAACTTAAGCCACGTAAAAAATTTCAAACGGTTATTTTTTTATCCCCCCCCCCATCCCCCCAAATCTACATCAAAACTGGACGCATTCATATCAGAATAGTTCAACCGCATGAAGACAACCGCATGAAAACGAGCCGTTTTTTTCTTTTCCCCCTCTAAAATTCTGTTATTCCCAAGGCAACTGCCACTACTGAATGGTGCCTTCTTAGAAATATCAACTATGAATTTTGTATTATTCAGCAACTACTACACAGATACTTTCAAAAACACAAAAACAATTAACAAAACAATGCAACTCAAATGACCATATCAGAACCTACAAAACACCCTTCATCCCCTCTTATGAGAGCACCATTCATTTTACAGAACCTAAGACAGGCTGTGATGCTAAGACTAAACCAGATAACAATTCACACACACACATCAAATTAAAGAAAGGGTCGGTTGGGCTAATAACTACTACTTTTCTCGCATGATCGGACTAACCCTTTCTCTTAGCAAACACAATTTGTAAACAGAAAACGAGGATATTATAAAACAAATCTAGCTTAAAATGAAAGCAATTTGAACCAATCCCATTCTAGTCATGAATAGCTCTGCTTCCTTTTCTAAATTTCTTTACATATTTAATCTCCTTCTGACCATTTGTTCATGCCATCCCTGAAGCGAGGGGTTACAAATAACTTTTAACTGAGTTTTTTCTCATAGTTCTGAACGACGGCTTCAAAGATTTTTGCCTTGGAAAACGGTATATTTCCAAGATGTTGATTATTGAATTCTGGAGATAATTTCTTTTATAATAATACGTAAAGAAAATGGAGTCTGCTGCTTTCACAAGAAAATATGAACCTTATTTTTTTTTCTAAACCGAGAACTAATTATTATATAGATTACCTGTATTACCTCCAAAGTTTAATTCGCTAAAAAAAAAAAATTGAAAGTTAGTAGTCCTTTTATTAACTTTACCCGTCCCCCAAATTATTCTCAAGAGGTGATAAATGTTCAATTTGACCGTACAATATTCAGAGAGGGTAAACACTTCTGAGGAGACAGTCAAATACTGAACAGTTTGAACGTAGTGACCATTATCGGAGTTCCTAGCATATTCTGAAGCAGTATTAATGAATATTCATGAGCTTCTATAGCTGCGCAGCCAGTTCGGACAATTACCGAATGCTAATACCTCTCTAACCTGTACCCCAATATCATGCTAAAAAGCACTGGTATTGTCAGTACAAACAGTTCCTAACCTTGATCTGATAGAAACATGATATTCATACTGCTCGTACTGACAATACGAGTGCTCTGAAGCGGGACATAACACTACAGTATGGACAAAAATTGTCCCAACTGGGTGAGCTGCGAGCGGTCACATGTCCACATAACTATATAATAATCTTAAAATGATAAGAAAATTACTGACTTCTTTTAATTTATATATATGAACATAAAACATGACAATCTTCTGATTAATAACACTGCACCATAATACTACCAAAGGCTATGTTTTTTGTTTGTAACTTTTAAAGAAAGTATACAGAATTGAGAAGAGCACCTCCATTTATAAATTTAAAGAAAAGAGATTGAAATGTGAAGAAAGAGTGTAGAGGGCAGTACAACATATGGAAAAAAAAGTTTTTCTTGATATAGATCTGCGATAACAATTCTCTGTTTATAGTTGTGTTTACATGTATGGAATGTTACAAACGGAAAGTGTAGAAAACCTAGCAAGTACAACAAACCCAACAAAATGTCATAAAACTGATTTTTTTTTTTTTTTTTTCCCCACCCCCTTTCTTGTTTTTTAGCAAGACATCAAAAGTAACACATTTTTGCCTAGAGGTGATTTATAGCTTCGGCCTCGAAAGAGACCATGTCATGTTTCGTAGAGTCGCTTCATTTCAAAGGATTGGACATATGTAACTTACATTACTCACACTGTAGTCACAGCACCATCTCAACTGAGAAAAAAAATCGCACCAATTTTTTTTCTTTTTCCCCCCCGTCTTTTTCGTTCTGGATAAATGGGTGAATGTGTTTAAGACTTGATACGACTTAACTTGTCTTATTTCTTAACAATAACTTATATATATATATTTGTTTGTCCCAATAATAGAGTCTTGCTGGAACCCCCCCTCTTCCCCTCTCCCCCACCCGAGAAAAAAAATGAGAGAAGAGACAAGAAGCTATGATGTAGTCATTTGAATCTTCCCGTAACCCAAATGCCCCTCCCACTTCTCCATGTGGGTTCTTACTAAATATTACAGTAGCACGATTCCCCCTTTACTCACAAAAGTGATTATAGACGCCTTTTGCACCCGTACTCATTATTTCATTTAATATACTTTTACTTAATCTGTATGTTATCCCAATAAATTACAAAGTGAATTTGTACTAAATTATTTCTTCATTCATAGAAAAAAAATTTATATACCACACACACACACCATGTATCACTTTTTTACCACAGATTATGTTTACCCAAAATGTCACATTTTAAAGAATAGGTGAAACGCATTAAAAGTTAAGCATTCCACTTCATCAGCTTTGCCCTTCGTTATCATATATGATGGCTTTAATAATTCTTCGTGACCTACAATTAATGCCGCTTAAAATCACACCATCGTCTCTGCCATCCATTCACCTCATCCAATCGCTGTCTGGGTTTATTCACTCTCTGGTCCTTGCAACACTCCCTGGATTAGAACTAAAATGTCCATCTGAATATGATTTACTTTAAATGGGCCAAACAGCCACGCATGGGGGTGCGGGGATAGTCCATTATTCCCTCGTAATATTTTATAATGGACAAGATTTACCTAGAAACCTCGAGATGGTTGTTACGTTCTATAACTGTGGTCTGCAGACTTAAGGTCCAAGACACAGGTCCTTCGATGAGGGCTGAGCCACGTACTCTCCAGACCTCCACCGACCAGATTTGTACGGAGAAAATAAGCTCATCGAGTCCGGTCGATGAGCTCCATAAACTAGATAATGTTTTCTACATCTGGAAGGATCTTTTGACCCACCCATAGCTTTGTGGACCGTCGTTGCAGAGTGATGACGGGAAAGCTAACAGCAGTCTGGTGAAAGACAACTTCTAGAGATGAGATATACTCCACCCTGATGGGTACCTATATCTTCCCCCCCCTCCCCCCAGGGAATAACTTATAAACCCCTTATATAATTACACTTATCCCTGAATGTGCAACATCTTACTGTCAAGACCGATGGTGCTGTAACCAAGTCCATCTTTGCCGTTCAAGTTTACACGATGTGAACGACACAGAGACAATGTCCTTTCTATTCTACATTCTTCAACGACTTTGAAAGACTCGTGTTTATATAATAATAAGAACCGTTGTCGTAGTTACGGATACAAAATTGCCACAGACTCAGATCAGCATATACATATACAAGTCTTTTCATGGTCCTAGCTGTCTGTGTCACAGTTTCAAGAGTTGCGTACTCCACGCTGCACATCAGGGCAACCGACAAGACAAGTTTGCTCGTTAAAATCCGTCTTCCTCTGTCATTCCGTGAGTGACTTCCTTTTCCAACATCGTATCTACGGTAACGGTCCAAGTTCTTTACTGTCAGAATTTTGGTCAATATCTTTAGCAACGAAGGTTTTAAACAAGTCTTTTTTTTTCCTTTTCTTTTTAACATAATGAGTCTCTGATCTCCTCGCAGTTCTAAGGTTTTACCTCCTTTCACTCCTGTGGTGGGTTATATGTGAGTTCCTAGCAGCTGGCTTGGGTAGTGTATGTCTGGTCGTACCAGACGTCGACGGTTGATCCTCCATGAACTGACGTCCCGAGAGTTTGTTGGCTAAGTTAAATATTACTGCGGCCTGGATTTGTCGAAAAAAAAGAAAAACACAAAAATCCGGTGAGCAAAAAAGTAAAGAAAAGAAATTGCAGAACGAACGAAAGTAAGGAACGGGAGTAAAGGTGATTAAAAAAAAAATTAAAAAATTTATGAAATTTAATTTTTTCGTTTTTTAATTTAATAAAAAAAAATAAAAAAATAAAAAATAAAAAATGATAAATGTGTACAACTAACTTTTAATCACGTTGTGATGTTACGATGCATTTAAATAATCTTTCTTAAAGGATGACCGAGGCACAAAAAATAAATTTTGATCCGTTAAAGACGGTTACAAACCAGAGCTGAAGTTCATCCGGTTTTGCCAAGAGGAAAAATGTTAGAATTTATCGCTTGTTAAATGCTGCTGTAATAATAGTTTGGATTTTATGCTGCTTATTCTACCATAGGTATTGATCTTGTATTGTTCACAGTACAATAGCAACAACATATGTATTGGTTACTATACAATAGCATTAACATTGCAAATACTATTGATTTATAAAATACCAATAGTTCAATGTTATTGAATTAGTGACAATGCATTATCCCCACCAATAATATTCCTCTCTGATATAAAATACAAAGAAAATATATATCAGAGAGGCAGGTAATTGGATCCTAGCAGGATCTTCTTCCGGGGATGAGCCAAAGGTGATCCTGCTAGGATCAAAAACACCCGGTCCCTCATTAGTTTTTTTTTATCTACACAGGCATTTCGAAGTCGATAAACAAGTTCTTTTTTTGCAAAAGTTTTAACTCTCTTTTTGAAACGTAAAAGAAAACTTCTCACTTGTTTCGTCTTGACTTGGACCGCCTTATCTGTCGTACCGTTGTGTATGGTTAATTTTAACATCGATTGCTCCGGTATGTGTTCCCAAGATAGGCCCAGTTTGTACCCTACACTCAGGGTGGTCTCCTGTAAAACACAAACAAAAATAAAAGAAGAATTTCTCAATATAGTTTGGAAGAATAGTTTGGGAAAAAATTTGGTTTGAGAAAAATGAATATTCATTATCTAGATCGATATTCAACTGAATAAATATGTCAAATTATTGATACCTTTGCAAATGAAATTTGAAAAGGAATAGCCTGGGTTCATTTAGTTCGTGAAAGAGGCACAGGGAAAAATCAGGGCAGCAGGCACTTACAGAACTTTAACCGGAAGAAACGTGGGAAGAGTTGTGCACCAGTTGTGCACGAGTCAGATAAACCGATGGGGAAAAACTCTTCTCAGAAAATTATACAAATGAGAAAATTTTGTACTCTGGGAGAAAAATGGAAGACTTGAAGTGCTCGCACTTGGGAGACAAACCAAAGATGAGATATTTTGTTTTCGGGGAGATAAATCTAAAGAAGAGGAAACACTTTATTCTGGGAGTAAAAATGGAAAGATGACAAAAAAAAGAAGGAAAGTTGGTGACAGTATAAACAATTGTGAGAAAAAAAATATACTGAAGGAATAAAACAATAAATTGGAAATTTGTAAGCTTGAAGAAAAATAAATAGATGAAGGAAGATTTGTACTTGAGAAGAAGATTAAAGAGGGAAGAGAGAGTATGTGATCATAAAACAGCCACAAAAAAAAAAAAAAAAAAAAAAAAAAAAATTGGGAAAGATTTTTCTCTGCACAGGAGGAAACAAACGACCGGGGATACAATTTGCTCGGGTGAAAACAAAAACTAAAAAAAAAGATGAATGGTAGGTGTTTATCTTACTTTATTCACCGCCTTTATGAGGTGCAGGCCTCGACTGTTGACTCCAATGAATACGGCAGATGAGCTTTTATCTGCGGACGTCCTAAGATCGGCTGACCCAAAGAAAAATGCTGATCCATAGATCGGACACTCTCTACATAGCTCTAGGTACTTCTTTTGTAATTTCTGTACGAAAAAAAAAAGAAGAAAGATTTAAGTTGGGTTTTAGTACCAGCAATGCATCTTGTTGCATTATCGCCTAGACTAGCAGCAACACCATGGTAATCCCTCCCCACTCTGTGTCCTACCCCCACCCCCATTTTGGCACCCTCTCCCCCATCCCCTTTCTCATCCAATCATTTATAGGTAGTTTCTCGTCATCCTATAGGCTTTACAGCGACACTTTTTACGTTAAATCATGGAAAGCCCATGACATTAAGCTAGTTACCACAGACTATGCATTATGGTTGGAGGTTCTTTCGGTAAATCTATGTTGTACTTCGATGGCTGTACTGAAAAGGATTTAAGAAGTATTGACCTGTTTTATTATTATAAAAGTTCCATTTACCATCAAAACAAAACTACTTACCAGAGCATCTTTAAGTCCCTGCTGTGTCACCCTCTTGTGCTCTGTAATTATTTTCTGAGGCCAGTTGTTACTGGTACCTCCCCCTCTTTCCAACTTGACCGCTGGGAGGAAATGCCTCAGATTTATGTTACTGTAAGGAAAATAAAAATAACAAACGTCTAAATATGTTTCAGGTACAGCTCAAGATTATATTCCTACACTCTTGTTAACCTTTGTCATTTTGGACATTGTGTGTGTTGGGGGGGGGGGGGAGGGGGAATAAAATGGGTGTAGGATCTGTATAGAAAATGGGACTTTCTGTCATGTTCTCTGAGGACATAAGATTCATAATCGTGTGACACTTCCTTGAAAATTAAGGTAACTGCTATGAGCTATGAAGAGTGTTGGCTCCTCCCCCCTCCCCAAAGCTGTGTCATTTCAAGTGGGGTATTAGTCCAAACTGGGCAAGGCTTGTGGCCATTGTTGTATACGTACTATCAGCTAAAATTTGAGAGCTATGAAGAAGGTGGGGCTTCTGCTCAAGCTTTTATAACTTCACATGGTTATTGGTCCAATAGTGGCAAGGACCCTGGGTCATTATGGTATATCCGAAACAACTAGGAAGATTCTGTGGGCTGTGACGTGACAGGCAACAAGACTGGGAGAACATGGACTCTCTACATCAGAGAAGAATTCAAGATAGGACGATGAGAAACACTTACTTTAAAAACCCGTGCTTCTGTTTCTTGGCATCGTAGTCTCCATAGACAATCTGACAAGGGGGAACAGGTATTAATAAATGAAATTATGAAACTGATATATCATAAATGAAAAGAAAAGATTAAAATAATGAAACACATGTACGGTTCAATGGAACACCTGCTTAACAATTGACATAATACAGTTGTTGTTCCATTGCTAACATTTGACCAAGAGAAGGCATCAGACAGTAGATCAAGTTATAGGTAGGATTACATAATATGTATATATATCCTTGCTAGAGTGACATTACATAACACATACCTGCAGAAATATATCCTTGCTAGAGTGTATTACATAACACATACCTACATATATATCCCTGCTAGATTGACATTGCATAACATATACCTGTACATATATATCACTGCTAGCGTGACAATACATAACACATACCTGCACATAGACATCTCTGCTAGAGTGACATTACATAACACATACCTGCACATAGACATCCCTGCTAGATTGACATTACATAACACATACCTGAATGTATATCCTTGCCAGAGTGTCATTACATAACACATACCTGCCCATATATATCCCTGCTAGAATGACATTACATAACACATACCTGCACATATACATCCCTGCTAGAGTGACATTAAATAACAAACACATGCACATATATATCCCTGCTAGAGTGACATTCAATAACATATACCTGCACATATATCACTAGAAGATATATATATCAAATAACACATACCTGCATGTATATCCCAGCCAATCTGAGTGCTAATTCATCCGAGCACGGGTACATTCCCTTCAAGACGTTCAGATGACATTCGTTAAAAAGCAATTCAATTGCATGTGGATCTTTGATCTGCCAAAACCAAAAGAAGCAAAATTTGATGTACACATTTCTACTCTTACAACAAAACAATGTTATAACTTATAACTGCACCTGTAAGAATAAGGATACAAATCTTAATCTCCAACAAGAAAATTAACTTTTCTCCTGAAACTTCTAAAATCTGATTTGAATATATCAATAAAGTTTCCTGTTTTTTTTTTCATGTTTTACTACTATTTACACATTTCTTTCTCTGTTTTCCCCCTAATTTACCAATTTGTCAACCAAATACTTAAACAATATAGCAAATTATGTAACTACAACTTAGTTAAATATATTGACTAACAGTTGATTAAAGATATTGAGAGTATAGAAATATGCTTAAAAAACTCAAATAAATAAGTGTCTTTTCAGCCATCAAAAGAAAATACAGCCAAACTGTCACCCTTGCCCCATCTCCCACCCCCCCCAGAAAAAAAAGCAGAAATCAGGATGATATGTTATATAAATAGAGTACCGTTTTCTCATCAGCGACCGACAAGAGTGCATCTCTCCTTAGAAACAACAGAGGGCGCTCTGATGAAGGATTGTAATTGGTAAGCTGCTCAATAATGGTTTCCCATTGTTTTAGATGTAGTACTGGTTTATGTTCAGGTCTCATTTGTAAATCTGTCAGGAAGAAGCAAGAAGGAGTGATACAAAAATTAATATGTAATTTTTAAAGGTTTTTGAGTTATTAATACAGCCTTTTACTTTTTCCATCTCATTTATTCATGAGTATTATTTAATATTTTACATGATTTTATTTTCAGTTCCGTTAACAACATTGATAGACCATTATTATGCAATCTCAAATATAATATATGAATTATTTATTAAAATACAAAAATAGTTTCCTAATTAAATACAGACTTTGTTAATACATTTGGCCACATACTGACACACTAATCTCTGGCTTTGATGGTGGGTGAGAGTCATTACACATTGCAGTGTTGCTTTTTTTCAAGGCTAGGCTAGGTGACTGTCCTATGAAAAGTGTGGTAGGTTCATTCTCAGCGTAATCTGATTGCAAAACAACAGTATGTACAATATGTTTGCTTTGCAAAACAACAGACTTTGTTAATACATTTGGCCACATACTGACACACTAATCTCTGGCTTTGATGGTGGGTGAGAGTCATTACACATTGCAGTGTTACTTTTTTCAAGGCTAGGCTAGGTGACTGTGCTATGAAAGTGTGGTAGGTTCATTCTCAGTATGTATGTTTGCAGTGTTGCTGTTTTTTGTCTTATCTTACTTTGATTTGTACCGAGTTGCCATCTTGAGGGTGGCGCCCTTTTTCCCACAATGAGTTATGAAGACAACCTTACATACATTGGTAATCTAACAATGACAGTGACATGAACTTTTTTCAAGAGACTTACATAGATTCTGAGATGAAATCCATATTGCAAATACATTGTTACAGCCCTTGGGCAGCTGTAGTTGCTAGAATGAAAGAGACAGAAAAGGATGAATTTTTCATGTAAAATGCTATAATTAATGTAATACCAAGTAATACCAAGTAACATTCAAGACAAGGCTACATGCTTAGGTAGAAAATACAACATTTTGAACATAAATGTTGATAGAAAGAAAATGTGACTTCTGGAGCTTTGATAAAACTTGGAAAAAAAAGTTTTCCATTCTTACTGTGATTTCTACCAATATTATGAAATTTCCTCTTTTTCATAAATGTAAAATAATAATAATATATATATAGATATATGTAAATGTTCTTAACAATGATAACATCTTTTTTTTACTCATCAAACAGATAAAATGACGTTAAGCTTCTTACTGCCATAAGGTCTTCCACAGTTGTGTTGCTACCTCGATGAAGCTTCAGTTCTAGGTGTGAACTGTCTAAGTCCATGAAATGTATTTCAATCTTTGGCGGCTGTTGTTGATAGAGAAAAAAAAAGAAGAAGTATGTTGTATCAAAACTCACATACAATTTGACAACTAAAACGGAGGAACTCCACGTTAAGAAAACAAATTCCTACAAAGTGTGCTTGATGACTCGTTGCGTTCATATTTTGACCTCAGATGACCTTTGAACTCCATTCACTTTAATACACAGAGGGATCTCCACACTCCCTGAGAATGTCATACAAGGTACAGTACCCCTTCTTGAGTTGTTGCGCTCACAGAAATTTAGCTCTTTAACTCTAGTCACCTCAAGTGACCTTTGACCAGAACCAAACACAATAGGGATCATGAATTTACTTTAAGGACACTTACCAGCCAACTACCAATCTTAATCAGGTGTAATGCATCACATACGGGAACACACATTACACACACACAGACAACATTACCCTGCCAAATACAGGAAAAGCATTGAGACTCGTCACATAGTTAATCCCATGACAGTAGTTTTGCAATAAACCAAAAATTGACAAAGGAAAATGCATGTACTATTTTTGGAATTTTGCGAAGGAGATGGACTAAGTTACGTTTTCTAACATCGAGTTGATAGTCGGCACATTCCTGTGTTCGTGTGTTCTGAACATCGCTTCCGAGACGTGGGTCGTGGTTCAGTCTTCATGATAGATTCTAGGGTTATGATTCTAACATTTTTGGGGACTTCTGCTCTTAAAACTAAAAGGAAAACGTGTGACTTACTGGTTTTTTGGCAGAGTCTTTGAGTACCTTAGCTGTTTCATCTTTATTTCTGGCTTTTGAGTCTTCACAGAGCTGCAAGGCATTCTTTCCCTCTCTCGTGGTTGCGTACTGTCGTAAAAAACAAGACGGGAGCGGTAAAATTAATCCCTATAAACCTCCACAAGGTAGTGAAACCAAGGCATCAAAACAACAACATGGTTCCCAACTTCCCACACTTTCTTGAAAATAAAAATTAAAACTTTAAAAATAAAAAATAAAAATTTCTTGAAAATAAAAATTCCGTGACATTTTGCAAATGAAGAAAATTCAAAATATTCCACAACACTTTTTTCATAGACTATGCGATTTGGTAATGTAAAGTAAAATTGTTATTATTTTTTTTATCAAAACAGCATTCTTTTAAAAACCAAAATATGGCTCTACCTTGCAATCAGTAAGAAAATTGAAGGCTATACCCTCTGTGAAGAAGGCGTGGGGGAAGGGGGGTGGGGGGATGTTACTATCACAAAGATTATCGACAAAGGATGTTGGTGTCACAGTAGTTCTCTCACTACAGAACAGCAATAAAACCTTTGTTGAATTTTTTTTAAATGAACTAACAGCCTAACACTAAAACAGAAAACTCTTCTCAATGCATTTGTGATTAGAAGCTACTGTTATTGACAGAATGAGCTGAATGGGGCTGAATATAAGATATTTACTTACCTTGTCCGTATCGGGGTGCTCCACTAACAGTTTGACGATTTCGTGAAATCCTTTGGAGGCGGCAAAATGCAATGGGACGGAGCCTCCTTCGTTTCTAACACGACAGAAGAGATATATTAAATATGAATTCATATTTGGGATTATCGAAATATGTAGCCTAAGTAAGAAAGGATAACATAACGTACGGTAGGACCATAAACGGCTAGTAAACTTACACGAAGCGATATAAATCCAGAGGGAGATTATCAGCCGGAATACAGTTCTGAGATCTAACCATGTAATATACTAAAACCTTCCCCCATTTCCCAGCCTGTGGGCGACATTATAAAACCCATACAAATCAATCCAAACAAATAACTTGATCCACTCTCGACCCCTACATCGAGACTGTCACTGTGAGATCAGGTTAGTTACGTCGAGTGAGTACCACGATCCCCTCGGAAAGGGAATAGATAAACCAGGGAGTATATGAAATAACAGTAGGGCCACACAAAGAGCTAGTCATATATATATTACACCAGAGTAAAAAGATATGTAATGAAACCCTAACCAATGAATCAGTATTGACCCCAAATTTTCAGAATGCAAGAAAAATTGCTAGATGTTTTCAAAGGTACTTTCCTCGGTGCATTTGCGGATCTCCAAGTTTTACTTCTAGGCGTTGAGGCGTGTTAAATTTAGACAATTTAATTTTTTTCGACGAGGAAATGGTCGTGAAATTGGTCGTTGAAATTGGAGAACGAGTGACCGTTATTCGACTTTCTAGCATATTTTAGTCCAATACTGATGACCATTTTCATGAATGAGGACCATTGACATAGTACCTATATATTATCACCTATATATTATAAATGAGAATTACAAAATTGTTAGAATTTTCAAGATCCAACTGATTATCTCAATAAAGCCTTCCACTCCTTTTTTCCCGGAATGCTAAACATTACATACAATATTTCCTTTATACATATACAGCTCAAGATTGCAGTACTTACTCAATGTTTGGAGAACAAATTTTACTTTCCAGTATAACCCTAACAGCACCGATGTGACCGTTCCTGTGAATGAATTAAACCAAACTGTCAGTTTACGCCTAGATTTATGATAATGCTGCATATTGTGTATAAAACTCATAACTGAAAAACGTTTGAACTCTAGTCCCAATTTAATAACATTCAAACATTATCTGTAGTGAGCTTTAAAAAAATGTTGTTTGATGCAAATGTAAATTCTCATGCTATCCCACTGAGTTTCTCTGTTGGATCTGAGAAACTGACCGAATGGTCTCTGTATAAATTAAAGCAGTCTAGCCACTGCCTTTGATGTGCCTCAGATGCTTAAATATCGACTGCAGCAATAAATGTCACTATATTTACCAAAAGGAATAAAACTGGAAATATGGATCCTTTGTATCTATGAGTTATGTGAAGATGATTTCGACATAACAACAAAAATTAGGAATGTTTTGTTCTTTTAAATTCTCATATAATGTAACGTTTCCATTTTTTTTGTCAGTGGATGGAGTAGGTACATTCTTAAAGTATTACAGCATATTATGGATTGGTTACAAAACTTACTGTGGTCTGCAAGATCAATTGTGAACCTTGCCCCTGATGTGATGGAAGCATACTGACATATATGGTAATGGTATATGTCTGCCAACAAACATCAATGCAATGGCAAACGAACCAATAGGAATAACATGAAAGTCCCTGTACCCAAACAATAATGCAAAATTCATAATACAGACTTTCAGCATATAATGTAATATGGTACCCCTTACAAGAAACAACAAAAAAGAAAGAGAAAAAAAAGAAAGAAGAAAGGAAAACCCATTGAAAAACCAAATTGAATGTTACCTACCAACAAGCATAATGTAACGGAACCCATGAGAATGTGTCGCACTGATCGGGGGCATAACCCATGTCCAACAGATGTTGAATGTTATCTTCGTGTCCCTCCCAGGCTGCGCTGTGAAGTGGATGTTGGTCGATCCAGCTATATGAAACATAGCAAAATTGATATGGTAAAGGTTTAAGAACACTATTCTGTGACAATTTTTTTTATAGATACTGTCCTGGGATTAGTTTCAAAGTAAGGGAATGGGGGAGGGGGGGGGATGTTACTATCACAAACATTATCGACAAAGGATGTTGGTGTCATGGTAGTTCTCTCACTACAGAACAGCAAATAAAAATTTTGTTGAATTTTTTATTAATTAACTAATTATTTATTTTATTATTACTTAATTAATTAATTAATAAAGAATGATCAACTGTCTAAACAAAACAAAAAGATTAAAATTGTAGCCTACTCTCTTAAGACTGCCTACTATCATAGATCATACTTTAAGTTTCTCTTTTGAGATTATTTCTTTCTGCTTTGTGTTCTTAGCACCTTTTCCTGTAAACCTAAGCTGTTCTAAAACTACAAGTGTGTAGACAGTTTGAATTTCCCTATTAAACGATATGCAGTAATCTCGTTACTTCCTTGAAATTGTTAGTTTGTTAATAGTTTAGTTTATTAAGGTAACATGATACTATTTAAATCACAACAAGGATGGCTACATTTTCAAAACAGATGCTAAAACATAGTTTACCGTTCATTGTTTGCATAATTAGTATTTGCATTCCCAGCCGACTTTTCATATCACATTTTGCAATCAAGTTGTGTTATTGACTGGTAAGTTCTTTAAGCGGTTACATAATTACGCAAGGCAAAATGGTATCCTCAGTTTAACTGAGTGAATATGTCAAAGGTGGTTTTGACATTTTTAATAATGCATGTCACGGCTGTAAGCAGGGACATGTGGGTTCAGTGATTTCCTATAAATACTGGGGTGTTTACAATACCACAATCAACAAATTACAATAACACGCTGTCAAAGTTAGTGAACAATTATTGGACGTCTTATTGCACTAATTTTATTATCGAACTACTTAACACCAAAATAAATGAATTAACAAAAGTGGACACTGCAGGGGGCTGCAGCATCCTGCAGCCAGGCTGCATACAGTAAGACATTGTATGTTGTGCTATGTGGTTTCCTACAATATACACCCCTGGTCTGCAGAGATTAATCTCTATTGTTTGATATTGTTTCAGCCTAGCTGCAGTGGATCTTGCAGCTGCTGCAGGCTTTTCTTTTTGACACATGTGGTGATTAAATGGAACATAAATAGCTGCGTTTATACTCACTGAGATTCAGGGTTGTTGATTAAGGAGATTGGTGGACAGTCTCCCGTAGAGGACTGCATCTTATTGTAGTCTGGTTTGCCCACTCCAAAAAATGGATTTATCACCACCCTATCCACTTTAATGAAAGTGTTAAAACTCTGCATATTGATAAAAAAAAGTGATATCGGAATATGTCAAAAAAAAGGCTGCAGGAGTGATAAAAAAATCGAATGGATGATAGTTAATAAATTAAAAGGTTGTCAGCTGAGAGAAAGAGAAGATTATCAATTAAACTTTTAAATCTGAGAGATTTAGAATGATCCAGAGTCGAATAGGTCGCCACAGCAAACCAGTTTGGATGACCTTAATTACTAATCTTAATATATCCAAATTTTTCTTTGACAGATTTTGCAGAGTAAATTCCGGGACAGTTTTATTTGTCTAACAAAGCTTTAATGTACAGTGTTTCACTAACAATTGTTTCCAAATTCACCCCGATATAAGTCAAAATAAAATAATGCAATAGATCACACGAGGACACCCTGTTTAAGTTTTTTCCAACATGTGTGAAGGTTCATCGCCAAGTAATTTATGTTTAAATTTGATTCAATCTTCAACATTTTTGGCTCCTCACAAATTTCATATCGTTATAAATCATATACCAAGAGCACATGATTCAAACTTTTCAACTTCACTTTTTCTCAATTTGAGCTTATATAGTCAGGATACAAACTCATATTGCATATATGTTTTAGCTTCAAAGCGCATCAAACCTTTCACCGCCACAGAAAGCTGCTTTAATTCCAATACAAACTCAATATTAGTCCCTTTAGGAACATCCTTGAAACCCTAACCATAGGGTTAGGCTAACCCTAACACCAGGGTTAGGCTAAACCTAAGGGGTCCGTACAATCCCGCTATTGTAACTTTACGTTAATCTATCCGAACACTTACTGAATCGTTCAGACGCATATCCGACTGAAAGAAGGGGTTTAATATAGTCCGATCGCTGTGCTCCAGTC
>KN889001.1:19266-29904 GCA_000934455.1 Apostichopus parvimensis | reverse complement strand
CAAGAGCTAAAAAGCCTGCTAGAGTTAAAATCCCTACCAGAGCTAAAGAGCCTGCTAGAGTTAAAATCCCTACAAGAGCCTAGTAGAGTTAACATTCTTCAATCCATAGATACAAGGGACGAGGATACACTTACCGGCAACCCAATCTATTGTGATGCCTCTAATACCGAAAGCCCCGATGCCATTGGTAACCAAGTCCTGAATAGGACTACCTGAGGGGTGAACACGTTTTATGCTGCTTTTACGAGTGCCTGAAGGGTAGTAGTCACAGAAATATAGCCAATGTTGCCGTGGAAGGACATCAGTTGCTAAAACATACACTGTTTAAGAAGAACAAGAACAAGTAAAAGTTTCAAATGCTTGTGGAATGAATTTCTGGTTTGCAAAAAACAATTATCAGACTAATTGTACCAGCATAATCGGATGATAAAACAATTGCCAATTTTTTTGAATCCTGTGTGCATAGTTTTCATATTTAACATAACATCACATACAACACACATTGTCTATGTCTTGATATGTAAGGTTACATGTGTCAGAGATGTGAAATGCCAAGGGTTCAGAAGCTTATTGACTTATATGACGATTGCATATCAGCACCAGCTTATATCAAGCCTCGCCTTTTTCCATGAGTCTTCAGAGTGTTAAGAGGCAGGCATGTAATTGTTGCACCTATTCCTTACTTAGCGTTCTAATGTGACAGATAAAGAGTGTACCTCACCATCTGACCACTTTTTCAAGTACTGAGGGGCGAGGGGGGGCACCCCTTTCATCATCAATGCGGTATAGCCATGGCAAGCAGAGTTGTTTTGAAAACATTGACAAGACAGAACCAAACTACATTTAAAACAAATGGCAACTCAGGAATATCACAACAGCACAGCAGCAATTTGAATAGATCAACAGGAATTCTCTCCGGAATTTTCTGGAAAAAGTTTTTCAGTCGAGAACCTAACGGTGGTTACGCCTCTTCACTTTACCCATTTCTATGTTTTACGAAATTGAAGTAGACAGACATCTTTTCATTCTTATACCCACTGTTGTAACTTTGAGGTCGATCAAAGCTTATACATTTATCTTCCTTTGATGCAATTTGCGACTTCCATATTAGACAATAGCTAAAGCATGAAAGATTTAAAAAAAACAAGGATTGCTAACGACTATAAAATGTAAATCCCACCTACCAACTTTTACCAAATCATCAAAAAAACTTTTACCCCAATCCTCAGGTGCAAATTAGCTTTCTTTGCAACGTACCAGAACATCCAACAAAAGTTTTGATACTGTTGTTTGCACATCAGAATTGAAAAAAAAAGAAGGAAAAAGGAAAAGTCTGATCATACCTAGAAACTCCATGTACAAATTTGAACATTGACGAGCCTAAAACGAGGGGGGGGGGGGGGCTTAAGGCTATAACCTTATTATCCAAACCCTGCATAAAACAATGTTACAATACTTACGTGGACCACCCACCGGTACCATTGCATCGTGGTGGTCACTACCACTGATGGTGAATCCACGAATTACATGTAACTGCGCAACAACAAGGAATCTTGTTACATCTAAGAAAATGACAAAAGCAAATTCCCAAAGGGTAAATGATATGGATACTTTAGATACTAAGAGGCATTTATCAACATAGTCTTCTAAACTATATCTAACCTTGCTATTGGCTGAAAACTTAAAAACCTAAAATGTTTTAATGAGATGAAACCCCATATCACAGAATATCAATGGAACATTACCTTAATGAGGTAATCTATTGTTCTTTGGGAGATATCAGGATACTATAAGAAGTGCAGGTATGTTGAGATAGCACAATAAAAGATGACTGCTATTATTTCTTCTAAAGGTTAACTGTAGTGAAAAGATTTCTTACTATAACTCCAAGGGGAAACATTGAACTGACATGGAACCCTCACAGATATAATTGCAATGTCCAGTACTATCAAAATATACGGTTGCCATGGGAACAGAGGTCAAAGGTCATGTTGTTAAATGTATATTTTTAGTGCAATTTTGTGCTAAAGCTCCTCCTAAGCAGGTAGGCTGATTTTCTTCAAACTTGGTGGGAAGCAAAAGCCTAAGGTCAGAGGTCAAGTTTAGGGAAATCAATTTGTTGCTATAACTCCAAGGGGAAACAATGAATTAACATGGAACCTTCACAGGTTTAATGGACATGTCAAGTTCTATCAAAGTATGTGGTTGCCAGGGGAACTGAGGTCAAAGGTCACATGGTAAAATGTATATTTAATACCAGTACCCAGTCCAAGTGAAAATGAGGAGCATAAACCTAACCTAAAGTAAGCCTAGATCTAGCTTATGCTGCACCAGCCTGAACCTAACTGTTATGTTAGGCCTAGACAAATGATTGATACAAATAGGCCACAAAGTACAATACTGTGCCCAGTGGCCTGGTCCAATTATCTGTGAAAACTCGGCATAACTGACGGGGTTCGGATTTTCCAAAAAGGGTAAGAATGGCCGTAATGCGCCATGCAATGATAGCGGGTTCAACATGTGAACAGGAAAGTCACAGTTTTGTGACAAGGTTCACCTTCACGTCCAGGTCTAGCCTATAACTTGTAAACATTTGCGTGAATACGCGCGATATACTGCACTGTGCCTGGGCGCGTAGCCTTGGACTACTTCCTGCGTCTAAGCGCCAAGAGGACAAAGTCCGCCTGGTTTCTCTTTAGTTACCTACACGCGATATAACTTCACTGATTGACAATGAGTGGTTATCTTTCTAGTGCTAAAAGTTAGTATAAAATGAATAAAAAGGGAAAATTTCACAATAATTTTATCACTATTAAAAGTATGATTCTGGAGTCAGGACTCCCAGCATAAATTTGTACAGTGTAGGGTTCACAAAAGAATGTAGTTATGTGAACTTCAAAAATGGTATTGCCAGACTGCATACCTTATAATAAATTTGTTGATTTGAAATCAGTGTTTGCTGGAGATAAGATATGCCCTAATATTTTCTCTGTAATAAATGTCTTATCTCAATGATCCCTTCTACCACCTCAACCTCCCCCACCCCACCTCCCCTTCCTCCCAGTAGAAATTTGTAATGTTATCTTTACAATGTTCCTCCAATACTTGACCATGATTGGCTAACTTTGTAACAGCCACTAATCAAAAAGACCTCAAGCGGTGAAATAATGAAAACAAAACATAGGAATGCGGGGATATAATAATGGGCATAAGAAAGACAAAGATATTTTTACCATCTGGCAATAACAAACATTTAACTGAGGAAAAGAGTATTAATAATAATAATAATGGTGATAATAATGGCGCAGAAAGAGTAACTTACTTCGACAAGTTTTTCCATCAGGATTCAGTTCAAAGCCCATTGAGCACTGGCAGACCCTTGAGTCTTGACTCACTGGCAGGCAAAGGTGAGCACAACCACCATTGTTCACAGCGCACCCATTTGTGATGCCGAGAGGTCTAACCATCACTTTGATCATATTAGCGTGCACGTTGTGTCTGTATATCATCAAATTTCCTCCAGTGCTTTTATCTACCCTAATAACCTGTTGCAAATTGTTATCTGTGTATAAAAGATATTAAGGTTGTGTTTAAGAGGTAGTCCGTAAATGTGAAATATGGCTCCTGGGGCCACTACTAATTGACCGCTCAACTTGTCTAGCATCTGTGAATATTGAACAACAAATATCTGTGTAAACTCGGCAAAAAAAATAATTGTATTTTAATGTACGTTTGTTTGTACGTTTGTTGCAAATGTACCAACATAGACTGAGATGAAATCCATGTGTAAGAAAACCATCTTTCAAAATGTGGAAGTGAGAAGACCTTTCAAGAAAGATAAAGCTGTTGTTATGTAAGTCTGTAAAATGATTGATAAAGTAAGCTTCACATAACACTCAACAACAATGTGCATACAACTGTAGTGTTAGGAAGGCCTCACATAATCACTTTTAGAGTTCATTATCACCAGTTCAAATTGCTATATAACAAAATGTTGATGGTAAGTTGTACTGTATTGCCAGCACACATTCCCAATTATCCTGTTGTGATATGCATCCTCACACTTGCTTTTGTGGCTATGGAACCACCGATGATTAAAGGATGTGAAGACTCGCGCACAAAGAAAGTGTTAGACACCACCATAGATCCCAGAAAATACACACACAGCTTGCTACCATCGGTAATTAGACACTAGTGTACAGTCAGTACATACAGCTGCGGTCTATACCCACAACACAGTGTACAAACAATACAGCGATGGACATCTCAGGTCCAGCTAAAGATAACAAAGTACCACTTTTCATTACTGTACTGTCTGCATTTTGTAGCGACACGAACAAAACGTCACTTGCAAACAGCAGGAAGTTAACTTTTTCAGATGGCCGCACGCGGTTTGGGGCGAGTCTTCAATGCCTTTAAGAATGTCTATGTGAAGTATTGAGGTATGTATGCGAAGCTACTCTTCGCACACATTACTATTGGCTAGATTACGGTACGAGTAATTAATCTTACCTATAAAATAGAGATGGTCACCATGAACAGAAAGGTCACGAGGATCATGTAAATCAGAAATGACAGTCCTCCTGTCTGCACCATTCATATCAGTGCTTTCAATCTTAACAGAAGAAAAATATTATATTATGAAACAATTCAACGAAAACCTTATTTTGAGCAACTCTTAAGACTGTTTAGGACTTATTGAAATGATCTAAATATTCTAAAAAACATTCTCAACTCAATTGCCATGATGATATCATTCAGTCTGCTGTTGTTAGATGCACTTCACAAAATATCAGCAAATTCGAAAAAAAATCCAATCTATAACATACACAATGCTAAGAGAATGTGGTCTTGACCTAAAGATGCCGAAAGTTTCCAGCAATTTTCTTAAGCAACTAAATTGAGCCAGCATAATATCCTTTTAATAAAGGAAATGAGATGAGATGATGATCAGAAGGAGATGAGAATGAGATGAGGATCAAAATGAGATGCGAAAGATAATGAGATGAGGATCAGAATGATGACAAGGATGAGATGAGAATGAGAACAAGACGAGAATGACGATGAGAATGAGATGAGGAGTTGAAAATGAGATAAGGATTAAACTGACATGAGAGTCAGAATGAGGACCAGGATGAGATTAGAATGAGAATGAGTATGAGGAAGAGAATGAGATGAGAGTCAGAATGAGGACCAGGATGAGATGAGAATGAGAACAAGACAAGAATGAGTATGAGAATGAGATGATGTGATGAGAATGAGATGAGGATCAGAATGAGATGAGAGTCAGAATGAGGACCAGGGTGAGATTAGAATGAGAATGAGTATGAGGATGAGTATGAGATGAGCTGCTTGCATAGGTTCCTTTGCTTCCAGCAAGGAACCAAAAACACTGCAATATAATGGATATTATAACATAATGGATATTATAATATACTGGATGTTATAATATAATGGATATTAGGACATTAAAAATACTCGGTGCCATGAGACAAGGAATGGGTCAAAAAAATATTAAAATGTTAGAAATTTCATAGTACCATTTGAAATGATCTATCTGACCAATAGAGGCGGTCGGTGTCTATGGCCAGTCCCCCTAAGCTGCTCAAGCGATCCTCCACTAGCCTGCGATAATTGCTTCCATCCATTGACACGCTGGCTATGTGTATTTGGACACCGACTCCACCATTATCTGCCCAAAATAGTTTTCTGCGAAGATGGATTGAACTCCAGAATTATTAAACCTTAAAGAGCTGATTATGAAACTAATCCTCTATGAGGTGTTACTTTCTAATAAAGTCTAAGGCAAAGGAATCAACCTGCTTTGAGTTATATCAATATATTTCAAGATTTATATATCAATATATCAACATTTATATCAATATTCAGTCATAAGATGAAGGGTGTGGTAAGTTATAATTTGCACCCTACAATCTCTAGGTTCCTAGTTCAAAACCGTACAAGAGCCCCAGATTAGCTGGACCTATGCAACATTGCTGATATGCAGTGTTGGCTGGCAGAATCTTCTGTGGAGTTGGTACTTCTGGTTTGTGTATTGGGGGAAAGAGGAATCAAAACAGCTTTTATCACCATGGCTACACTGCGTGACGATGAACGAGGTGCCTTCATGGTCACCACTTGGATAGGATTTCAAATGAGCTTCCGTTTGCTTCTTACACCCTTGGGAATTACTCAACTAAAAACTAAACTAAAAGCAGATTATTTTAGGTTTGTTTACCAATTTTATGACAACTTTTGATAACTACTTAGAAGAAGAGTACAATTGTATGTGTGTATGTATGTATGTATGTAAGGGTGTATGTATGCATGTATGTATGTATGTATGTATGTATGTATGTATGTATGTATGTATGTATGTATGTATGTATGTATGTATTTAGATCCCACTTCAAGCAGGAACTCGCGAAGAAGCTATCATTGGCTTATCAAAGCCGCAAGCTGACCGAAGTCAGTCTCTTAGATTCATATGTAACGTCCATGATTATGAATTGTCAATCGTCAACAACTTTGTAACTGGACGACATGCATAAATCTTGTACTCACTCAGACTTGTACTCATACTCAGACTTGTACTTATCATCAGACTTGTAGTCAAGACTTGCACTCATACTCAGACTTGTACTCACTCAGACTTGTACTCAAGAATTGTACTCCTTATCAGACTTGTACTCACTCAGACTTGTACTCATACTCAGACTTGTACTCACTCAGACTTGTACTCAAGAATTGTACTCCTTATCAGACTTGTACTCACTCAGACTTGTACTCATACTCAGAATTGTACTCACTAAGACTTGTATTCAAGACTTGCACTCGTAGTCAAGGCTTGCACTCATACTCAGACTTGTACTCACTCAGACTTGAACTCAAGAATTGTACTCCTTATCAGACTTGTACTCACTCAGACTTGTACTCATACTCAGAATGTACTCACTAAGACTTGTATTCAAGACTTGCACTCGTAGTCAAGGCTTGCACTCATACTCAGACTTGTACTCATACTCAGACTTGTACTCATTATCAGACTTGTTCTTGTACTCACGAGTTGCACTCATACTCAATGGCATAAGTGAAATGTTTGATACATTAGTGAATGTGAACAGTGTTAAACATTAGACAAAACGTGATTACTAACCCACGGGAGGGCTCAGCACATAAGGCGATAGGGTCACCAATATCAACATCTACTGTCTTAGTGAGAATTGTAGTTCGATGATGGATGTCACCATCCATCTTGATCACCTCGATGGAGTTTCTCTTGGAATTAGTCCAGAATATGTTTCTTGAAATCCAGTCGATGGCAATAGCATGTGGTGTTCCATAATATGCAGAGGGTACAAAGTCAGTTTTGTTGGGACCCATCATTGAGGCCCGTTGAATCTCCCTCTGTGGCAAAAAAGGTCAAAGTTAATTTGATACATATTGAAATCAGGCAGCTTAAAATTAATATCAAGATAAGATGATCTTTTTCCCCAGTGAGTTGATAATTTTCAGAAATACTCTTACTAGCAAATTTCATGTACTTGTATGCATGGCTTTGAACTTTGTACTCCAGACTTTGATCTTGTACTTGTTGGCACTTTTGTACTCACACTTCCAAGTCTGCTTGGTACTTACATTTCTCAGAGGGTCAGTGTCAGAATCATCCGTTGATTCTGTCCAATAAATATATCCATCTCGTAAATCAAAGTCTGCATCAAAGGCACTGTTTAAACTGTACAGTGGTACAGTAGAAAATGTTGTTTGATTAGAATCCACGTAGGTTGACCAAATTGAATAACGTCCAGCAAACAAAATAGAAGGTCCGTGATCTGTAAAAGAAAAACAGGTTTTTGCTATATCTACAATTAAAGCCTGGAATAACATGTCAATATTGACTCTGATTCTTGATTCTTACATCTAAACAAGCTGGCCTAGCTTCATCTGGTATGCAATTTTTCTAGGCCCTATGGCCCTACGCTAAACACATCCAACCTGAACATATTTGCCTAAGCAGTCGAGTCCAAAATATGAGATACATAGTCTGAACAATTTTCCGCCCCATCTGGCCAGATTCAAATTTCTTACAAACCTTTCAAATGGATGAGCGAAGGATCTTGCTAGTCACTGTTATACTGCTGATGTCGTATTTGAGGCTAATCTAACATCGAAGGCATTTAATATTAGGTCTAAAGACCTTGTTAAGGTGTATGCGTAGGCTAACGTAACTTCATTATAGGCTAGGCCATACGTAATGGTTTTTGCCTTTAAGTACTTGCCGTAGCAACCGATTCCAAATCAACCGTTTTGAAATTAACATAAAATTACAGATTTTGGCCTCTTCAAAAACCTTTGAGTTTGGCGTACAATGAATTATAGTTTATTAGATTTAAGTGGACTGCCATTCAGTTTGTTTAGTCTCACAACCTTAACGGTGACTTTTCTGAAGTGTTGGTCGTATCGGTGCAAAGAAAAATGACATGGGTTCACGTATAGCGTGGTTGGGTAGTGTTTCTGTTAAGAAAAGCAACGGTCTGATACTTAATCAATCACACAACATTGTTATAGTGTGATGAAGCCCCTACACTGATGTGATTTGCTTAAAGCAAATCTAAAAGAACTCCTGATTTGTCAACATCTCAACTAATTAGAATCATTGTAAGTTGTTCTGATAGATAACTTCTCTATGTCTCTAAATCCAAAATTGATAGTCACTGTTAAAAGGGAGGAACAATGCCACTGAAACCCACACTCTAAAATGGGTGACCATAAGCATAGTTCATTGTGAAAATTGACCATTGACCAGTCTGTTTTACCTCCCCCCCCCCCTTTAGTCCAGTTGTAAAGTCTTTGATTGTGAGAAAAGTTGAATCATTTAAGAGATAACTCTTTAACAAATCATTTTCCGTTTCAAGCTAAGAAAACAAAGAAAGTCTTAGATGTGAAACGGCAAGTTGAAGTTGGGTCTCTATGATGAAACAATAGGAAGCTGAAGCTGTTTCTCTCGCTTCAACTCATTTATATACTCGAAAGATTGATATGAATTGATATGCAGACCTGAGCATGTGGTGCCATCCTCATTTAGTTTCTTCCCAACTGGACAATGACAGGAGTAACCAAGGTCTGATTTGGACAAGAGGCACAGATGCTGGCAAGGACTATTCTCACATGAATTTGTACCTGAAAAAACAAGTAATTTGGTTTTAAAATAGCTACTTTGATTATTAAAACAAGACAGAAGCAGAAGAGTAAAGCAAGCAGTACAATATAATGGAATGTTTTAAGGTACTTTCATTGACTTGGATGGTCCTAGTACATTTATCAGACTATACTAAGAAAACCTCTAGCATCAGCTGCCAAATCCTGCTCAGCTAGGATGAATCAAAGCTTATGTCCCATACAGCCTGGCTACAGGGTGATGCAGCCCCCCTCAGCCTACTGCTGCAGCTACAATATCAAACAATTGGGATTATCTCTGGAGACCTGTAGTGTGAAACTGCACAAAACAAAAGCTGATGTGCTATGCAGCCTGGCTGCAGGATGCTGCAGCCCCCTCAGCCTACTGCTGCAGCTGCAATATCACACAATTGGGATTATCTCTGGAGACCTGTAGTGTGAAACTGCACAAAACAAAAGCTGATGTGCTATACAGCCTGACTGCAGGATGCTGCAGCCCCCTCAGCCTACTGCTGCAGCTGCAATATCAAACAATTGGGATTATCTCTGGAGACCTGTAGTGTGAAACTGCACAAAACAAAAGCTGATGTGCTATACAACCTGGCTGCAGCCCCCTCAGTCTACTACATTAGCACTATTCAAACCATGTAAAGAAACAATCCAGTCCAGAATACATCATCCATGTCATCAACTCCACAATTTTCTTTTATCTTTACTTCCAGTGCAGTGAAACACAAGCGATTTTCCTGTCACTTTGGGAATCTTAGCTTGCAATGTGGGACTGACAATATACGTTTACAAGATGTTACTTACCATTAGGTTGTAATGCAGGGTGTTTTATACGTACATCTTGTACAGAGTATTGTCGATAGACTCTAGTAGCATTGGTACCACCAAACTTAATAACTCTCTGGATGCTATGGTCTGCCCTATTTGTCCAGTAGAGATAGTCTTCGAAAACACAAAGGGAACTTACATGGCTGCCAACCTGAATGTGAATTGGTCATCAAAATATAGAAAAATTAAATCAAATGCTTGAAAAATTCATGAGTCTTCTCTCTATAAAAGGAACATTAATATAAAAGACAATAGACGAATTAAGTTTGTAATAATAATAATAGAACTGTCAACCATCATTGTTGGTACCAGCCTCTCTTACCTACACCAAACTGTAGTTTCTATCCCAGGAACAACTTAATAACTCAAATATAGACAATTATAACACTACTTCTGCCTGAGAACAAACTGTGTTCTGACTGTGTAAAGTAACATCTGTTGCAAACATGTGATAACATGGCATTCAAATCAGAATTTGAATATAAAAATAAGAATACATCAACCGTATGCCACTGAAAGGCAATAGCCAATTCACTTTATGCACAATTTTGTGCAAACTGTCCAGACCGCATTGATCTGGGAGGTTTTTTAGGTGGCATACTCCTATAAGAGTCTATATCCATC
>KN889000.1:19565-37789 GCA_000934455.1 Apostichopus parvimensis | reverse complement strand
GTCCATCAACAGAGCACATGTAGAGATCATAAATGTTTTGATATCATCTGAAGATGATAATTATATGACAGTTAACCATGTAACATACATCCCACAGTAGTGTATATTATATTAGTATTGAAGGTTATTAATATAAACAAAGCGTTCTGCATTATAGAGTTTTTGAATAGGGAGATGGGGAATCGGTGTTCGTTCAGATATTCAAATGGCATATTCTCTATGTCTGCAGTGATGTTGAACAGGCACCTACAGTACTTGGTGAGCTGGCATAGGTAACAGGTCTGAGTCATGTCTGTCTGACGGGTGGACATGAAGTGGTGGCCTGCAGGAATCGCTGCAAAAATGACAAACCTACCCCGTACTTCTGAATGAGAAAGGCTTGAAGCAAGATGGTACTCACTGATGATAATTACAGGTTTTTAAAATGGGCAAAGAACTATATGAAGTATTCTGACCACTTCATTGGGACGTTGAATCAAGCTTAACTGCAGTTAACTGTAGTAATTAACTTAACCCTCAGACAGCATACTTCAATATCAGCTGAAGATTTAGATTTTAATGTACTTTCCAAGGCAATCTCAGCATGGTAATTAATGCTGCAGACTGCTAAATGTATTCAACATAATTTCTATACTAGTTACTGTGACTTCTTGCTGTTTCACACCATCTACATTGTATATTATGATGAGCAGCGTTGCAAGGAATGTTGCTTCTTTGTGCTATGTACACACTGGACCGAAGCAAGAACAATACCGGTCTCTCTTCAGTCCCGACGTACGCCTGTCGTATGTTGGGATGACACCTGCAGAGAATCACAATAGGCCGTACACAAACAAGCACATCTGGACCTGTCTGTTCGAGTACAAAAGATTGATGTGGAGGTCTTCCAGCGCGTGCGACCGAGGTGTCAGCGAACTGCCCCAACTCGTGAAAACTCGCAAGATGCAGGGTTGCAGACAAAATATCTTACACTTGCGAAAAAATTTGCAGAATGCGGCTTTCACAGGTTTGGATCTAGCAACGGTAAACCCTCATTTGTTTTCAAATTGTTTCAAGTCCCAGTTTCCTCTCCCATCTGTTGTCAAAATTGGCAGATATTATAGCTTGTTGGCATGGCTACAAACCTGGAATGTCAAAAATGGCCCCATCCTTTAATTGGCACATCTGGTATTCCTAAAAGTTTGTTTTAGGTTGTTAGCTCCTTCAGCGACTTAAGCTTAATAAAAAAAGAAATAAAAGTGTGACAGTCGACTTGAGGTGAAAATACAAAAAAAATTGTTTAAATAATCCAGGGTTCTAAACCTTGGGAGTTTGGATAGTCTGTCAACGAACAATGTCTTCTAGGGAATTGCTATCCAAACTGGAACAACCTGGTTCTTCAGTCTTGTAGATCCCTTGTTTTCACCGACAGTTGGACTAAAATAATGCCAACGAACATTACACTGCCAAATTTTGTCCGTCAATAAACAATATTATCGTTTCTTGTTAACAAATTTTGTCTGTCAGGCCGAACAAGACCTTTGTATATTTCATTTGGACTTAAACTCATTAATTAGTCAAACTTGCTGAGGACACAAAATTCCTTATATTTTGAACCCGTTCAATGGAAATTTTCTTATCCTGATATCCATAGTCTTTTGTATTCATATGTAAAGATCAATACAGTATACCCAGATTCCTCTAAGTATCAAAGACTTTATCATCTGAATGTGCAGCTTGTCAATTTTTGGGGAACTAGTAAGGAGCGATATAAAAGCGCCCTCTGTTGATTTAGTGCATGGCTGGAGATCAACATTGTTGGTAATCACAGAATCAGGAGTTTGAACCACCAGCACATCCTCTGGAATCTATTCGGTATCAAAGGGCTTCAATTTAAATACCAACTACCAGTTTAACCTACGTCCCGACAAAACGACAGATATATACCGGTGCTGTGGACGAGTGGATAAAGGCAGTGACATTTGAAGCTATGGGTTCGATTCCCTGCCGGGTCATAGTAAAGTGGGTTTTTTCATGCAAGACCAATCTATGGTTTACCCATCTGAAATGACTTTCTAGATTGAAATGATTCCAAACTTGAGTTAAAACGTTGAACTGGAAGCCACCAGAGGTGTTAGTTGTAATCCTTAAGCCCTTGCGGGTTTTTCCCACATTTGTGGTTGCTAAAGGGTCGTAAAAATGACTGCTGATTATTCTTATTATTATCTCTGGAGTAACGTATCAAGCACAACCAACCTGCAGATCTGCTTGTATGGGCTCTGCTTTAAAGCATTGGTACAACAAGCATGCATGATTAAATGCTTCACAATGCATGCTATTATTAAGTTGGATAAATATCGTTACAAAAGGAACGATTAACCGCATACCAATCTATTTTCATACATCAGTGATCACTAACGTTTTTGTACATTTTTTTGAAAAATGCACCTCAACACTAGTAACTCAAAAGCACTACACAGAGCAGCTTCTATGATTCACACAATTTTTCTATGCAATTTTATATTCATTGTTAGTGAAAGGACCCAGCTCCTATCCTATTCCCCCTCCCCCCCCCCCGCCCTCCATCCCTCCTCTTACATATAGATATAAATACATACATGCATTTCCTTTCATAATTCAACATCTGTTTTTGAATATTACCAAACCCTTACATGTCAAACTTGTTCTTGCACAAGAATGTGTTTTCACCTCTAATAAAGTCTCAGTGGAATATATCTTGCATTGATAAGCGAAAACAATTTAAAGCATTTTATAATGTCAGGGTAATGTCCCTGATATAGCGTGATACTATATATTGTACTACCACATGCAGTACATACTATATAAATATGCCTAATATAGCATCTGTTAATATTGATGAAAACACCCTTCCACATTCTTGACGAGAGGCTCGGCTATGCATAAAACAGCAGCTGGAACGAACTGCAGATCAAAGGTCTCTTTATTTATTGAACGATTGCCTCAGAGAAAGTCAAATAAGCGTACAGTAACATTGTTACAACTTGTCATTATATGTATGTTTTGAACGTATGTCTTGCATGTATGTTTTGCAAAATTGACAGCAAAAAGAGTATAGTGTGGGATGCAATGCTGTACCTCCCGGAACGAAGTTCATTACCTCGAGTTTATATTTTATTTAAAGATTATAAGGTTCAGAGTGTAGCATAACTACATATTCAGCTGTCAAGCCGGCTTGTTTGTTGCATTCTCTCATCGCCGAATATGCAGAATAATTTATGATAATACTTAAATCAAAACTTCTGGTTACACAAGGACAGTATTTCTTGGCTTCAAGGGTTGAATCTGTATCACCAACACTTGAAAAATATACAGTAAGTTTGTGAAGACCGCATATATACTACCAGATAAAATGACTAAATAGCACAATAAAGTATGGAGGTCACACAGAAAGACTTTAACATAATTTGGTCAACAATTGGAAATTTGCAGTTTAAATAGTACAACACACAAATAAACTTGTATCTTTCAACAGTTATGAAACGACAACTCATAAAAAAAAAAGTAGTAAGTATTTGAATACATTACATGTATAGACCTACTGTAATGTGCTTGTCAGCCATAAATACATGTATACACTAGAACCAATGCTTGAGAGGTTCTCATAATATTTCCCAAAAAATCAGCTTTACTGAATGTCTAAATTCATTACCTGATAGTGGATCTCAGGATTTCATGGAATGGGGAGGGGGGGGGGGGGGTGAGAGGGGACAAGTACTGGTAGATACAGAGATTCGTACTAAAATAGCAATGCATTAGAAATTGAACTATGTATCCGTAAATAGAAACCTTGGAATTGCCTCAAACCAAGCACATGTGCTATATATATGTTTCCACTAGTTAATGTACCTTGCATTTAGTGCCAACGCCATTTCACAATTGTAGCCTCCCCACCCCTACCCCGCCCCCACTACCTTCCCCCTGTCTGGATCCTCCTTTGAGTACTATCCAGCTGCTTTCACAGAAATGTATTCTGTGTGCTACAGTATATTGTTTCACACTTTCAACATCTTCCACAGTGACAGGAAACATCACTTTAATACAGTCTGTCAGGAGCTATCCTTCTAGGCTAAGATTAAACCAACCTATGAGGCCCCCCTAAATGATATGAATATTGCCACACACAGTCAATGCTTCCCTGAATGGCATAGATGCATACAAGTTGTCCATTACTGGTAACCCAACTCTACAACGTATACTATATACAGAGCTTAATTATATCCAACTTCAATATTACTCATTACTCGCCATTTACAACCAAAATGGAACAGAATTTTATATCTGTTTTAGTCTGACTATTCCTGATCGTTCTTTCTAGTTATTTCGACTGAAAATGAATTACCGTACTTCAAAAATTTGATCATGAACGAGTACTGAATATTTTGCTAATTACTGTAAATTATTTATTTCAGTGTAACTTCACAACATGTTAAAACAATGTGCTGTAGTCTGTAGTAAACAATGTGCTGGCTAATAATTTGCCATGTTATATGGGATAACTAATTAATTATAACTAATAAATGAAATATAATGATAAGATGGAATAACTATACGATGCAGTAAATAGACTTCATCAAATAGCAGAGTAACTAGAATGTAGTTTACGAGGGCTATGTACGGTGCTGGTCTGCTGGACAACATTCAGTAGTATTGTATATATCTCGTACATTAAGTACTGTTAAGTGGAAGATGGCCATTCTTCGCAGGCTTTGAAGGCCACGGACTGCTAGACATAAATTATGGGAACAGTCTCTATGATCTACATACATACATGTACTGTACTTTACTGTAGAGAAGAGACTGCATAATGACTGTGTTCTAATCTATTGCAAGGATAATAAACTGAACAGGGAAAAGAAAATTTATCACTGCTCCCACCTGAGGATTGCTTGTGATTCTTATTACAATGTAGCAAGTGTGGACCTATGTAAACATACATACAATTAACAGTTACTGTATATGTATACATATATACATATATAGACTATATACATGCTCAATAAATATCTCCGCTAATGAAGCAGCTGCAGCAAGAATAAACTTTCACAACAAAGCTAGTGGAGTAAGATAAGGAAGACAGTTTTGGTTACTTCGTAGAGTAAGTGATACCCGGAAATCGCCGTTTTTTGTTCGGTTTAAAACAAGCGAGGGCTAACCAGGTTGAACTTTAAAATTTATGTTTAAACCAAATTCGTATGTTACATCTACAGATAATAAACAAAGAGGATGGCACATACAGACAGATTTTTTTTCTAAAATTGGAAGCAGGAAAGGCACAAACACAAACAAGAGTGTATTGATGATCTTAAAGTCTCAGTATGTGTTTGCCAAATTTAAACTTTGACCTTTCCAGCTTACTGCACTAAAAGCTCAGTGAAAATGACACCGTTCTATGCAATTTCCATATCAATATTCATTATTTTGATTGAGTGATCTGCCGTTAAACATTTTGAGCTGAATAAATTCACCAGATTTATTAACACGTCCGTAGATTCTACAAACCTCAATCAAAATTTGCAAGCCCCGCCCAATATATCATGCGCCAATCAAATCGCTCTGGTTTGTTTACGACCGTTAGGCCTAGGACTATTTTCACTTTTGTGGCTAGCCTGTGTTAGGTCCTTTCTCTTGAATAGTATCTTTCTTTTGGTCTTACCAATGTAGCTTGTGAAACTGTGTCATTTCCTTGCACTGCAATGAATAAACAGAAGTTTTCAGTCATTTTCTCCTTGCCATTGGCTACAAAAAGTGGAGGATACATACATAGGTTTCATTTGTGTAATGAATATGCTGGTATGGGCGGTCACAGTTATTTTACGGTAAATCGTTCACGCCATAAAGGGTCATTTTTCTTTCTTTTGATTGCGACAGCTTTTCTCCATTAAACCCACCTGGTCAGAGTGCATTTAGAATAAGAAACATTGAATCTGCTTCGGAAGTTTGTTTTCCGAAAGTTCATCAGCAAACACGTACTGAGACTTTAAGTTTAAATGATTATCTCTACACAGATCAATTCCGTGGAGGAACAGGTTCACAAGGAGCAACACTTCATGTACTGTACAATAAAAATTTATTTAAAACGTGCAAATACACAAGGTTGTCACAAAATTATGAAAATTTATTCAAAAATTGTCAAAAGAAATATTGGAATTAGCATGTTAAAACTTTGTGAGCATTTTAGGCATTGCTTACAGGTACAGCAATTGTTAAATCGGACAATAGAAATCCTGATACAATAAATCATGACAATTAAAGCTAGTAAATAGATTGGTGATTGCTGACAAAAAAAGGCCTTTGTTGTAACCTGCTGATTTAGAGATTATCAATAATGTCAAACTCCATCACACAATGATTTAAAGTCAAAGGATATAAAGTAGCTCTTGAAAGCCAAAATGGACCTTTATTGATCAACTAAAAGAACAGTCAATCATCCAATATTATTAATTGTTCAACCAATTAAACCATCCACCGGTCTCTTGGATGTGTCCACATATATCTGTCAGTCTACAAAACATTTTTATCAAAAGGCCTTTGGTCTTATCACACAAAAAGCATAGAATGCATTTCTAAGGGGAAATATTGATCTGTGTATAGCAAAAGGTTCAACTGAAGAATTCATCCCAATAGAAGTTTTAAGCTACCAATGAGAAAAGAGATTTTCACACTGTGGAAGAGCTTTTGTGTCAATAGTTGTAACCATGGCCAACATTCATGTGAAAGTTAGAGATATTTTTGTTTCTTAGACTTTGTGTGAACTGTGGTACTGCATATATGTGTATTGATTTCTGGATTAAAGTACTTATGGTGTACAACTATCGGTGCTTTAGGACCACGCTATTTGCGAGGCATTCAATCCACATGGATTTGCAGGGAGAAAAGCAACTGGTTCATGACCTTGCTTTTGCATTCTTAGATAATATGAGATGACCAATAAATTTAATTCATTCCTTTCAAAAGTATTGTTGATGGCTGTAATATAGGATGTTGAAATCACCTTGGCAAAATAGGAGATTGGGGTGGGGGGGAGAGGGGAGAGGAGAGGTGCAGGTTAGAACATGTTTTTCTAATCTTAAGTATCAAGCAGTTCTTCAAAAATCATAAGCTCTATTAAGGAAACATCATCAACAAAAATAATGTGCAAAAAGAGGGCGCAATTAGTAGGTACTGCCAACAACTTACAAGTGAACTGTTTAAATCCATCCATAACAACCAAGATGATACAGGCTACAGCTCACCCTTTGTGATGGATAATCTACTATAATGTACAGAACTTAACGATGAAAACAATTCTGATTATCATTTCAAGTTTATTCTAAATAGATGTAAGGAACTACAAATTATATTTCCAATCTTAGCTTTGTACTATATTTAGCTCAGATAGCAATAAAAGTAGATTTGCTTAGACTCAGGTGGTGAGTTTCATGTGTTCTTTCATCATGAAAAGCATTATACTTTCACATAGAGTTTATACTCACAGTACTGTACATTCCAAGTAGCAGTTTGATAAACTTAATATGTTTAATAGCTTCAACTGCTATGAACAACTATTTCTACTGTACCTTAATAAAATAAGAAACCAAATGTTGTTGATCAATACTGCTCAAATAACTTCAAATGCATTGCTCAGCCTCTAAATTTCTAATACTAACATGCCAATACAACTACTTCAGTGATAACTAGATAATATATTTTTGATCTTACAATTAGGATGCCATGCATCCCTAATTAAAAAAAAAAAAAACTTGAGACAAGCTTCCAGTTGAACCATGATATGATGCTTCCTTAATGCATTCTTTCAACAAGCACACAAAATCCGGAAAAAATAAACCCCAACTTCTCTCCCTGATACTTTCAGGGCTTTTGACCTAACAGCATTGTTGCTAACCTGCGTCTGTCCGGGATGCAATGTTTTGTCCAGGAACCCAACATCTTTAAATTACTTGGGTCGCATTACTTTGAGAAACAAAGCCCAAGTAGGCACTCTCAACTAGGTCAATGGAAAACATAACGTAACACATTTTTGAATGAACATCTTTCATTCTTTCTTTTAAGAAAACCACAACTTCTTCTGACAAGAACCAAAATTTCACAATATCCTACAGATCATTGAAATAGTTTGAAAATAAATATATCATAACAAGCAATGATGCTTTTCCAAAATTCCCATGATTTGATTGGCTAATAGTCCCTATCCACTGTCTGGAAACAGATCTTGCATCTGTAGTGCTCAACGAAGTATGTCGTTTAACAACAATTTCTTGCAATGTTACCTTCCCCTGTGTAGAGATAACAAAGTTTGTGGTATAGGCTATCATATGTGTGCACTCAAATATCATAACATGTTGCCTTGTTGTCACATCTAGAGCACATCACTTTTGGCAACAATCACTCCTGGTACGAAGATGCACTTGAATGTTTCTGAGACTATCACTTCATATTTGAATCATTGTTTTGATTGCTGTGGGTTGAGTCATCTATGAATTTTTTCGCTGTCCAATTGACCATGTGCTTCAGTAAATTTTTTGTTGGTTGAAACACCAGGGTAAACGAGAGAGAGGGGCAGGCTGGGCCGCCCCTGTAAAAAAGCGAAGCTAAGGCACTGGGCCATCTGCCCTATTTGTGCATAACATTCAAAAAGTAAAGGCAGTGATACGATCGCATCTTTACAACTACACAAGTAAAAATAGGTTATACAATAAAAGCAATTGGTGTTCGATGGGGACGCAACCTTTTTTCCATGGGACCGTGCAAACGTTTTTGGGGGCTTGGGCCCCTGGGACGCAAACTTTCTTTCTCTTTTAACATTACTGCCTAGGTTTTTCATCCCAATTTCACTGTTTCCCAATACATTTTATGCACTGAAAAGGTAGGTCTGCTTGGCCATATGGACAGGACACAGTCTGGAAATAACCATGCTTGGATTCTTCAAAGTAGGCCAAAAGTATCTATTAAAAGCACAATTGCATTTTGGGGATTCCTGCATTATATAATTACTATCAAAGCTGTCAGTCAACATGGCTATGTGTATAGTGTTTGGGTTAGGCTAACCCCTTTCTGCAGTCTGTCAAATATGAAACCACCAAAAATGTTACAAGTTCCTTCAAAGACCATGCATATCTTCTTTAGCTCTTTACTAGAATGTGGAACCGTGAAAGCAAGATCACTTCAGATGTGAGTAGGTTAGCCTATGCCTTCAGGCCCTAAGTAGTAATAGTGGAGTAATTTATGACTTAATAATAACGAACTGGCAACTTTTATTCATTGTCAAATGAATTCCTCAAATTGTTATATCTCCTTCTGCAAATAGCAGTCATTAAAAATGTTTTCATATTCTTTTCATTGGACAAAAATAACCAACAGTTAAGCTTTCTAATTTGCAGTTGTACAATACAAGTAACCAAACTTTAGGCTGACTTAATAATTCAAGATGTGAATCTCACCTAGGCTATCTGTTGTAACGTAGTCAGTGTTACTGAGTGTTAGGCCTACTTTTGCCAAAGTAGGCAACATCATTCAAAGAGTTACGTTACACCTCTCAACACCTATTGAGACATCAAATTTATTAAATACTGATTATTCAGGCCTATAAAAGTCTTCTGAAAATAGTCAGTTTTAGCTCTAGGCCTACCCAACATAGGTCTGATAACAAATTAGTAACTAGCCTATTACTACCTATTGCCATATAATGGCAACTGGGAGACAATATTAATAAGCCTAGTCACAGTAATACCTTTGTAATAGTCAGTGGACAGTGATGTTCCGAGCCGCCTGATAGAGAAAACCCCCAGGGTCTGCCACCATATAAACAAATTTCGAAAAACGAAGGTGAAGAATCAGCTTCATCCTTGGACTTCATAACTGTACACGTTTGGAGTGAGTTGGGTGCAGAAGATAATAACAAATTCTTGGGGAAAAACGAGCAGGCCTACAAAAATTTCAGCAGTGACATATTTGGTTCAAATTTCGTTGGAGACCTGTGAAATAATAACCTCTGGCCCATGAAATAAAAGTACAATATCTAAAATTGTATATACTGTTTGTGTACTACGCAAACAATTTGGAATCGATTTTTGTCATGCTAGAAGGTAAACATGTAGTCTGCTGCCCAGCCTTCGACTATTCCATTAAGTTAAATGTAGAGGTTAAAAAAAGATTGTAAGCAAATTTATTTGAATTAATAAATATTATGTTTCTATGATTGACCAATGTACATTTTTATTATATTTAAGATTATGTATTCCAGGTATCTATGAGAAATATAGTTCATAATCTCGTAACTACAAAAGTAAAAGTAAACTGAGACAATATTTCATCTCTATCAAGGTTGTTTCAATGAAAGGTCACATTTCAGGTGCTTCCCCATGCGTGTTGAACGTTTACCTGCGGTATGACTACTGTATTGAAGTTACTTGAGAAATGATAGCGCTCACGATTTCGGTTAATCCTAGTTGTTTCCGAATTTACAAGTGTTTGCGATGGCGCAGAACCATTGTGTCGTGCTAGATCATCGACCAGGTTCGCAATTTTGAATAATGAACAGAATGAAAATGACCAATAACACCAATTTGGGTGAAGAGCAGTTAGCCCTGAAATTCTACACTACCGTTAAATGTCGTTGTATTGCATAGGCTAGGCCGAACTTAGGCCTAGGCCGAACCTAATGTAGGATTTCGTTTGTGCATGTAGACCAACCCAACAGTAGCGGTTTGAATTCCACAGAGTCCTATTCATGCGAAGTATCGATCACTGTCCAATTCTACGCGAATCGGGGAATACATGTAGGACTACATTGCCATACGAAAATGAAAACAGATTATACCTGATACCATTAACAGTTTCTGAAATTTTGATCAAACTCTTCCAATTACACTAACACTTTTACAGCACTAGGCCTAACAATTGGAAGCAAAATACACCTATAGCCAGTATCAGTATTAGGTTACAGTTTTGAGCTAGAGGATACAGACTATGAAAGTTCATGGCCACATATCTACTAAAGCAGTTCACAAAATACTACTGGCCTAGATCCTCTTAAGTATTTAAAGGCATTGAAGACTCGCCCCAAACCACATGCCGCACTCTGAAAAAGTTAACTTTCCATTTGCTCGCAAGTGAAGTTTTCTGCTTGTTGCAACAAAATGAAACATGATACATTGTTATCTTTAGCTGAACCTGAGATGTCCATCGCTGTATAGTTTGTTCACTGTGCTGTGGGTATTGACCGCAGCTGTATGTACTGACTGTACACTAGTGTCTAATTACCGACAGTACCAAGCTGTGTGCGTATTTTTTTGGATCGATGGTGGTGTCTAACACTTCTGTTACACCTCAATCGCAACTAGGTCAGATTGCCGGCATGAGACGTTTCTTTGTGAGCCCTATATATTTTGTATATATATATAATTGTGATTTGTGTTATCTTATTCATTTTTTTGTTTTCACAGGAGAAGACAATGTAACTTCCGTTGAGTGCTTCCAATTCAAGGAGTGTCCAAAGCCTACAATAGAAGATGGACAAATTTTGGTGAAGACCCTCTGTTTGTCAGTGGATCCATACATGGTATAAATACAAAGTTTATGAACCATCCCTTGAAAACATTCACCAAGAAAGTTTCAAAGAATACTAGAGAATCATCTTTGTTGATTAAATTAATTTCACGTTTTGAAGATTAAGTAGGGCATATTTAAGCTGTTTCATGTTATAAGAACTAGCCATAAAAGTTGATAGAAATAACAAGAACTGAAGATATCACAGTGCCACTAAAAGTCAGTTAAGACTGGTATCAACAAAACAGTAGAAGAATTTGCAAAGGTGAAAATACATATTAAGGAGTAATGTTGGCAGTTTAATTTCTTCTGCTAAAGTTCAACCCAATATGTTCATTTTATTTCCTTCAGAGGAATAGACTAAATCAACAGACAGGGACAGATTATATGTCACCGTTGAAACTGGACTCCCCTATTGATGGAGGGGGAGTTGGCGTCATTGTTGAGAGCAAAAGTCGTCATTTCTGCAAAGGAGAGATTCTGGAGAGTTTCCACTGGCCTTGGCAGGAATATGCAAAGTATGATGTAGAGGGATTTAATAGCCTAATAGTGAACAAGGTAAGCTTCAGCAGGATTATGCAAATATGAAGTAGAGGCATTAAATAGCGTTATGTAGATGTGCCCTATTGTTTTGGTTTCCCTTCTCATGAATAATATATGAGTGGGCAGGGCTTACCATTAAATTGTTAAAATGTCAATACCTCTGCAACCGTTTGTCTGATTAAGTTTATGTTTGGTATGGTGAATAAACTACATAGTATGTACATGTTCTTTGCAACAACAATTTTACCTCATGAATATTTATGAATAGAAGGGGCTTAATGGGAAATTGTCAAAAACAGATTGTCAACACTATATATCTCAACAAACACAAGTTGAGTCACTGTGATACTTGGTAGATAGATGCCCCATGATGAGTAGATGTACCCTATTTGTATATTGTTATATCTATCTTAGTCTATCTTCTGAACATGTGAGTTTCATCTTTATATGTTATTATGTCTAACTTAGTCTATCTTCTGAACATATGAGTCTCATCTTAATATATTGTTATGTCTAACTTAGTTTAGTCTAGGAGGTCCGAAGGGTCAGGAAGCCAACATAAACTCATTTGAAACCTTACCCATGTCATATGATAATGGTGGATAAATGCTTATATGTCAAGTCTTATCATTGTCCCTATGTGAAACTGCACAGCACAAAAAGACTACATCCTGAGCAGCCTGGCTGCATGATGTTACAGCCCAATCAGCATCCTACTTTCAACACACTGCCTTAGCAAAGATGTCTTTCACTTGGTTGTAACCATGCCTTATTTTCAATTGCCAGCAGGAAGGACAAAATCCCACATGGTTAGTTATTAAGACAGCTTAAGAGTAAACAAGTTAAGAATGAAGTGATCACACTTGGTCTTGTTTGTTAAATCCTAATTTTTTTATTTCTCCTTGTCAAAGGTTGAGAGTGAACTAGTAAAGAACCATGTGTCACTGATACTGGGAGTTCTAGGTATTCCTGGACTAACGGCCCTTTTGGGCATCTCAGAGAAGGGTCATGTGGTCGAGGGAGCCAATCAGACAATTGTAGTTAGTGGTGCTGCCGGTGCCTGTGGCTCCCTGGCTGGACAGGTGAGTTCAAATCTATGTGAAGGGGAAAGAAAATTGTTTAATCTTGTTTACAATAACCTGCACAGTATATGTAGTAATGTATTGTTCGTCTCAGAGTTTTCACAAGGTTCAACAAAATAATGTCATTGAAGCTAACATTGACCTTTCAATACTTGACATGACTTGTATTTTGTGTAAAGGGTGCATGAACGCTCCAATTAATTGCACTGTAATGTCACTAGTTGGTTTCTGGCTTGCCTGCAGTGTTTGGTTCAAAAACAAAATTCTACATTAATTAGCTATTATTTCTTGATAGTGTGTGTAAGCTACCACCAAAATATATTGATGTAAGACAGCCTTTTGGGCAGTTTCTGTGTATGCATAAATGTGGCTCTTTCCTCGGATTTTAGGATGATGATTCCAGATCCCCTACACGGGGAGTTCGCTTCAACATCCCCAGGGCAACACCCCCTACCCAGGGCAACACCCCCTACCCAGGGCCACACCCCCTCCCCAGGGCAACACCACCCCCTCCTCTGTAACATTCTGAATCCATCTCAGTTACTGGAGTAAAACAGCAATAATAAGTTAACAAAACAGCATAGTTCATGTTGATCTAAAAAAGTTGTGACCTTTGGAGATTGGGTATATCTTGCAAAGAAGAACCATACAGGGATTACCAATCTGGTTACAAGTTCTCTTTGGTGTTGCTTAATACACAAGTCACACAATGTTCAAGTCAAATGCAAAACCCATTACTACGTAATGAGTAATATCTCTATTTCGGTGTCTGTTATCTCTGCATAGTCTAATTAGTCATCGAGAAAATCTAAATTTATCATTTTTGAGTTCGTTAAAATGTAGGCGGGAAAAAAGAATCGTCCCAGTTGAGATACTAGGCAGACCTTGGAATGCCGGATACTTGATCAACTTTAATAACAAAGTAGGCATTCTTTAATCGACATTCGTGCTGACATTATCGGAATAGATTTAAAGACAAGATAAGAGATCCAACAATCAACATTGATAAGAGAAAGACAAACATGACTACTGAACTACGAAGGTCCGTCAATTAAAAATAACAAGAGTAAACAACCTCAATGCTAGAGTATCATGATAAGATTACTGTGGCATGTATGAAAGATAATTTGTAGGAATTACTGATTATTTTTTTTTTAGTAATCACTGCATTTGATATTGTCATGGTATGACATAGAGAAATTATGACTGTTATAACCACATATAGCATTGTATCACTATTCATGGTTTAGCTCTGAAATATTAGTCATATGTGTAACAGATACTGTGGTTAAATAAAACACAAAAAGAAAACACTTGATCGTCCAGCAAACAGAGCAAGATAAGTTTTTGAACAATTTCATTATAATGATGTATAAAATATGAGTGTGGTGTGAACTGGCATAAATAAGCCTTGGCTAGTTCTACTGTTGTAGAGCAGAAACCATCCAACCAACTTTTACCAGAAACAGCTACACCGTCATAGGGAAAAGAAGTCCGTCTAGCCACCAAGTCCTATGCATCGAGTACAAATAGGAATTTGTAAAGAACCAGAACCAACCGTTGAAGCCAGCCACCACTCACCACCATCACCACTCATCGCCTCCTCCAACCCTCAGAAACATGCTACCTTCCTGTCACCGTCCAGCCACGTTTCTCTCCGACCCGGCCCTCAAAGATCAAACTTACGAAAAAATCTCAACTTTTCCGATCTCTCATTTTAGGAGTCTTATATTTACCGGTCAGGGGCTTTCGCCCCTGGCTCGCTTAAGCGCCATTCAGCGGAAACAGCTATTTACAAGACAATCTATCTATCTATCATCTACAGTTGTAGTGAAATATAGATTAAGAACATTATGAGGTGACAAGAACATTATGAGGTGGCAAGAATGTACCTGCTTTGTGGACTCAGAGCTTAAATATAGATTAAGAACATTAATGAGGTGACAAGAATGTGCCTGCTTGGCTGACTGATATCTATGAGCTTGCTTGGCAGAATATGCTTATTCTAGCTTAGAGCTGGTTGTGCTAGGAACCAAATACACTTTGATCAATCTAACAGCATTCATGGGCTTTGGTAGTCTTCTAAAGATTTAAATTTATGCTTTTACATTTTGTTTCGATTTGCATTACAGATTGCCAGACTTAAAGGCTGTACCAATGTAGTTGGTATATGTGGAACTGCTGATAAATGCAACTTTTTGAAAGAAGAATTAAATTTTGACAACGCAATAAACTACAAAGAAGATGACGTGGATGCTAAACTGGAAGAGTTTTGTCCGAACGGAATCGACGTCTACTTTGACAACGTCGGCGGTAACATTAGCAACTCCGTCATCAGAAAGGTAGAGAGAGTTTGAGCAATTAGAAATATGTGTTTGAAATGTTAGAGTCAGTGTACACCAGTATGGTGCTCAGAGTTCCATTCAGTTATGCAGTGCACAAATATTGAAGCTAAGCAAAATACAAATTACTTTTGTCTTATGTGATAGATGTGTTTTACGGTGGGGGGATGGGGGGAGGGGAGAGGGGGGTGGGGATAATTTATTTTGTATAGTACAGCAATATGCAATGCATAGTGGACAAGCTGCAACATAAATGTTAAGATGTGTAGTAGTGTCTGTATACAGGAAAAGAAACTTTACAAACCTCACAACTACTATGCAAATTTTAACATTTTTAACAATTTTAACATCATTTAAGTGATTCCCTGATTTGTAATCTCAGTGATTTCAGGATGACAAATTAATGACATGTTTTAAAAAAACACAGAAAATACTAAAAACAGTTGATCAAAATGACATGTACATGTAAGGCCTCACAAAGTATGACTGCCGTTGACTTTGTCGTTAGTTTTTCACAACTACTAAACTAACTGCATCGATTCTTGTACTGTACAGTATGTGTCACAATGCCTTCCTTCTCAACCAATCAACATGTTACAGTCTCTTAACACTCTGCAATCTAAACGGTTAAGTAACACTTGTTCATCACAATGACACGACTTACTGGAAAAAGAGATACACACACCAGTAATCGTGTCAAAACTTTGCTATTTCAGCAAAATTTTCAGTCACTCTTTTTCTTTTTTTTTTTACCGTTGTCCGGCCTCTTTATTAACCAGTTTAAATTTCCATGAAAGGTTTGCAAATCATCTTAGCTAAATTTGCATTGTATTTATACTAGTTCCTACCACACAGAAACAAAAATAACAAAAATGTACACACTCTAATAGGTTTGTGTACCTCAAGTCAACAAAACACGCAATGCTTTTGTCATCCCCTAAATATTTATGAATGGGAATTCACGTAACAATGACGTCACCGAAATCCTGAAACTAGCTTGAAAGGAATACATATATGAATATACCCCTCAGATTGGCATGCTGTAAATTCAATGTACTTTATGATGCAGTCAGTGCTCACAGTTAGAGAAGTGATGGTCGCTATGCTAACATCCAATCATGTACTTTTTAATCTGACAATTCTTTATACTTTTACAAACAAACAAATGGACATGAAAACCACTTGATCAAGTATGAAGCCAGGTGAGAATTTGTACAATGAAAGTGATTGGGAAGTTAATTTATGGCCAACTCTGTTACAAGAATACTCTTTGCTCTTTTGTTTTTCTGGAAGGTATGGGAGGGGGTTTGGATTTTGAGAGCGTATGTATATTAATTTAACTGCATAGTTGTTTTAAGCGCCTGGATTGTTTTGCAAGCAACTAAAGTTGTGAAATTCTAGGCATGACTAAGGTTTTTGTGAACAAAAAACAGGGACACATAATGAAATAAATTGTGAAGCAATCGTAACACAACATTTTTGCTAACATATGATACTTAATCTTAATTTCCCTTTACAGAAAATAAAATATTCAATTTTTGTTTTGCTTTTTTGTACTTATAGATGAACAAAGATTCTCATATTATCCTGTGTGGCCAGATATCAATGTACAATACTTCACAACCGTACCCACCGCCATTAGACGAGGAAACCGAACAGATCAGAGAGGCTCAGAACATCACCAGGGAAAGATTTCTGGTCCTCAACTACTATGACCTCTTCCCTAAGACTCTTGCTCAGCTGAAAGAATTATATCAAGAGGGAAAGTTAAAGGTACGGCACAAGTTTCAAAAAAACGTTTCCTTTTCTTTGTATCAGCCATTTTGCCAAAGCTTCTTATTCTGCGGACGATAGATGAGGTACAGAGATAAAAAACGAACAACTTGTTGATCAGATGCTTCTCTCGTCAGCCTCTTTGATCGCTGAATTTTTTTGGGAGAGTGGGTATTGAAGCAGTGATATCATAAACACAAGCTGGAATGACTTTCTTCTTCTGGTTTTATGTAATTGGCGTTCTTTGTCAATTCCTTAACAAGGCTCCTCGATGGAACAGAACAAGAGAACAATTCTGACTAACTTGCAAAGGTTGAAATTGAGGAATGAAAAACATGAAAAATAAGTCGTTGGTATGGTTGCTATCTTAAACAACAATGATTATTACGCTCTGATTTCAAATAAAAATTAATAAATCTCATGAGCATTACTTATCTAATCAATCGAATAAGGTATGAAGACAATCAGTGGATCAATGAGTCATCTTTCTTTCTTTTGCTTTTTGCCATGGCAACGTGGCATTTTATCTGTCTATATCTCAACATCAGTTCAAAGGCTGTTGCCTGCAAGCCATCGCTCGATCCATACAGAGCTGCTCAATCTGTTGCACTTGTCTAGGCCCTTGTTAATACATGTAATGCAAATATTGGGTCAAAGGTTGCTTGGGATCAAGGGAAGCCCAAACATGACATTCTGATCATGCTTCTCCTGGAGGTATAATTCGATATGACTGAAACATGATGGCAATGGTTGGTTGGTTGGTCGGCGAGTTTGGCACAAAAAGCGTGTACATGGATAAAAGGTGGAAGGCTATTGTTAGATCATAATTGGCTGAAATTTTGAAATGATTTTCAATTCAGATCTCCTTTAAGACATTTAGGCTACTTTTTTATCAAATTTGGTAGTAGTCATCGGTTGG
>KN888999.1:4836-22585 GCA_000934455.1 Apostichopus parvimensis | reverse complement strand
GTGACAATCTCTAGCTGTTCGATATATATAGTTACAGTGACGTCAGACGGAGCAAGGATTTGGGGCCAACCACAATTGATTTGGCGTGTGTCTAACAAATTCCGCATATTTTCTTCTTTTTTTGTTTTCAAAATTTAAGGGTAATTTGACAGATAAATATTGTCACTACTTACAAAGTAGGCACACAGCATGATTGACGTCATCATGTCATATACGTTAGAAGCTCAATAATTTGCTTTGCAGAAGAAGTTTAATTTTTTTTTTTTTTAAAACATGTAGCGAAATTTTCTGGATATCATCTTATGATACTACCGAGTTTATTGAACAGTCATACTTTGGCTAAAAGTGTAGGTCTATACCTCTATTGGAGCAATTGACCTCACACTAAATACAGCCAATTAACCCATTAACAGGCCACTTGGAAATCAATTATTATTCTCAGTGGTGACGCCAAGGGTTCTTAGTGGATGGGACCCCCTCCCCCGTCATGATGTTCTGGCCTGGCCCCTTCCCTTCCCCAATCCGCTCCGGTAAAACCATATACCACTGAGAATTCCTATTTCTTAATAATTCGCCCGTGATGTCCATTTTATACAGCTACATGTTTGCACTTCCAAAATGCCCCCCTCCCCCCCCCCCCTTCTCACTCACTCTTCCCATACGTTACGCACTTCTTTCAAAAACAAGGTTCATGAGGGATCGTGATATACGATGCATTTTGGTCAGAATCTAATATATTACATACGATTTTTTTTATAGCTAAAAGACCGAAACGCTATACTGCCAGCAGTGGCGTCGCCAAACATGTCAATCTAGGGGGGGGGGGCACAATTAATTAAGGGGGGCACAATGTTTATTGATGAATGCCGTCCTGGGGTAGGGGTCCTTTTATAATTTTTTGATAAATTAAGGGACTTTGCACGCAATCTGGTGCTATATTTTTGCAACTTGAAGTAACTTTATGTTCAAAATTATTCGGGCTTAGTCTGTCCGATATTTATGTTTTTAATTTAGGCAGATAAAGTTTTGTTTGAGCCATTTTTAACACTACAAATCGTATCGGGGGGGGGGGGTTGGGTACCAGGCCATCCCTTGGCGACGCCATTGTTTGCCAGCATTATAGCTGTAATGATTCCATAGTTATATTAATTGAATTAATCTATTTACTTTTCAGTTTCATTTTATTTCTCTGTATGTCCTCCGAAGAGAGGTTGAAAGCGAATTATAAATGAACATCAAACCGAATGTGTATTCTAGCAAGAATACAGAAAAAGGAAGACTGAATACTTCGACAAAATAAATATTCTCAAGCAACAAAAATAGTCTCAGAAGATGAAAGACATCGTTTCTTTTTTACTGAGAAAAGTCACCCATCAGGATAGGAGCTATAATGAACAGTGGAATGTATACTTTACGTAATTTAAGAATGCCATGTATAACTCGTACGACATTCACTCTACACATAAACATGGTTGAAAAGATCCCATTATGCAACTATTGAAGCACCCTTTGTTGTTGTTGCTGGTCTATTCAGGCTAAACGATGTAAGATTACGTAATAAAGGGATTACTTGCCATCTCTTATCTGTGTTTCAACAATTGTTTCCAGGGGCGTGTACGTAGGCGGTGACTACAGTTCCTTCATAAAGTAACTCTATAGGCGCGACAAGAGGAGGCTCCATCTATGAGCATGCTTTGTGTGTAACCAGCATCCGTGGCTCTGAGAACTCGACTGAAATGACTGTACATGACACCCATAATAGCATATATGTAATGAAAAACAAACCACCGAATTTAACTCATCGTTAACAGACAATGTTCTCCTCAATAATTGACAACCACAGTTTCTCGGCCATTTGGCTTCGCTTCTTGGCCTTTTGGCCAAGATCATATGTAGTATATGTTCCCTTTCGAGTAGAATGATGATACCAGGGAGTTGTTATGGAACAACTCCCTGATGATACACACCCGACGATGGTCACACAGTCGCAGTCCCGATGCAAGGGGACTGGGGTTGAGAGCGGATCAGTCGTTCGGTAGTTTGGTTTTCGTGCCCAGGTTCTTTTCTCAAAAAGTATTGACAACCACAGCTGTGACTTCTATGCCGATGGTATATTGCATATAGGCCAGTTTGCTGATTCTAACAAACAGAACAGAACCAAAATGAAACAAAACAAACAGAAAGGAAAGGAAAAGAAAACAAACACAAACTTTACTTTACACAAACTTTAAAGCACTCTGACTTTGTTTTAGGTGCTATTACAATTTAACTGTCTAATCTCATAATAGCTAAATCTAATCTTTGCCAGAGGTGTATAGGCTCTGATATAATCTCAAGCACGTGTAGAAACTGGCAGAAGAACGTGTGTCTTTCGTGGGTTAGACTTTATTTAACAAAGTCGTTTTTTATAAGGGAGGTGTGTTTACGGATATTCTTTCTGCAATTCATACATCCGAACGTTCACGGTGTGTGTTAAACTTCGCATACTAACAACATGTGAACTCACTCTTATCAGGGAGCTGTTCCATAACAACTCCCTACTCCTATACACTGCCGTTCCAGCAGTTTACGGAGAATGGACAGGACGCCTCTGAAAGTCCTGCGCCATGCTTGTACATAGTCTCGATGGATAAAGGACGCTCCCAAATGAATACTTATGTAAGAAAGCAGCCTGCCCCGACAACGGAGGAGCGGGGTTCGAGCGGGGGAACATGACTGCCCCCAATAAATGTTCAAGGTAATTATATGCACGTTCAACGGGGGGGGGGGGGGGGGGGGGGATTTCAACACGTACAACATTACGGTTTGACCCTACATGACCCCGCTGTACCCCAATGGGCTATCTTCACGACTCCATGTGAAGTACATGGCAGGCAGTGTAAACCAAGCTATGGGAGATTTGAAAAAAAAAAACCGACATATCAGTATAGTCTTCATTTAAATATCCGAAGCAACCTGTAACTCCCAAGTTAAACGAAAACACTGAAACACGTGATACTTTGGGATGAATGACCTTTGTAGATTTTGATTAGATGATTTCCTTATTATTGTTGTTGGTTTATCTTTTCTATCTTTTTTTGCACTCAAATGAAAATCGTCAAAACTGCACATTTTTGTAAGATCATTGTACCTTCATGTGTGAATAAACGATTTGCCATGAGAACTTGGAAAACTACAGTGAGTTGGGGCGGATCACTGTGGAGATGGGCCGACGAGGAATATAGAGGAAGGGCGAAGGGGGGGGGGTGAGGAGGGCTGCATCACGTGCTTTGATTATGCGGATATTATTGATAATAATACATCAACACAGATAAATAGACACGTTATCGTAATTAACCTGGTGATTTGGCTTTATATCGAGACCAACATCTTCCTGTATGGTCAGAATGCTATCGTGCAAATCCATGGCCATGGCATGATAAAGTCTATTGAGTCAATGATAGTGAAACCGCGAGATCCTGTTTTGAAAGGGAAATGATAAACAAGGCATGATATTGGTCAGAGCCTGCTTACACATATTACGAGGCCTATAGCCTACACTGTGTCCATGGTTTGGGAAGCGAGTCTACACTGTGTCCGTCCACTGTGTAGATTGCTAAACAGCTGAATACTGCGCAATATATGACCTAAGCTACATTCCCAACGAGTATCCAATATATTCTATATTGGGTACTCATTGACATTTTAGCTAAGATCATATTTAACTTTAATGTTACAAAAATTTAGTAATTCGTTCTCCGTCGGAACTACAGTACCCGCAATTGTAGATAACTTTTCGACATCCGCAACTTGAACCTTGAGGGCCCACTGAAAAAAAAATCGCGACCCAAAGGTGGTTCTCGCCCACCTAGTTTGTGGAAAATCCCATGTGACCATGAATTTGAAAATGATGAAGAACGGAATTTGAACGTGATCATAGATCTGTCTTTGAGTTGGCCCTGTTGTCAGGCAGGATAAAATCCAAACCACTTACATTCAGTTGAAGCAATGATCAAGTCGTATCTGACTTCTCAATGAACTCGCTATGGTTCAAGGTCGCTAGAAACATAAAGAAAATAATAATAATAATTCTACAATCATGCTGCTTTGAGAAAGATAGTTATTCTTGGAAATCATTGCTTCTAAAAAGTTAACATGCATTCGGGATGAAAGAGTGCTCATGTGACATCATCACACATGCTCAGACTGTGTTCGAAGCCATGGTAAAATACTCGCGTTGCAAGGTCAACCGATCTTGAATGGAATAACTTTCCACTCGGTTTTTGGCAGCAATTCAATGTTGTAATTTAAAGATATGAATATCTGTAATGAATATTGATATCTGCATATTCACATTAATGTTACGTATTATCGGACACACCCCCGAGTAGTAACGTATAGCAGAACTTAAATTACTCAAAGCATCATCCGCATATTTCAACACCCTTACGCTATACAATATAATGATTACTTTTGGCAGGTAAACACAAAATATTACTATTTTCTATCCACACTCATCATTATAATCATTTGGACAACGTTACTGTTGATTAAATGGGTTGGACACTCATGCAGTTGACTTTCGCCTAAAACGCTGGTTGGAATTCTTTACTGGGGAATCCAGGAATTTTATGAATTCGACCCTTATACGAACATTGAAATCATAACGAAAATAACGTTTCTATGTTTGACAAATCGTACAATGTTTTTGTCCGTCAGTGTGAGGTGTTTAAAAATTCCCTCGATTATCGACCTGCTAACACCGCGGGAAATGTGTAGCAATTTACATATCAGGCGATACGATGCGAAATTACCCCGCCCATGCCATAACACACCCCTTGATTGGCTTATGTGATTGGTCACATACACTTATTTGCATATCGTATTGTTGTGATTAAAATGCCGGGTCATGTACGTCACTGATCTCATGATGTGACCAGGGAATTTACTACCTAGGCTTACAGCAGTACTAGTACTAATTAATACTACTACTACTATAGTAGTACTACTAATAAAGTGTTCACGGTTCCTACTACATAGATCAGATGTTTATATTTTATCCTTTTAGGATAAAAGGAAAATCAAGTTTAAGATAGATACGATTTTTTGGACCCGTGAAATAGTTTCAGATAGAACGTCGAAGGACAGCTTGAGAATCAACAACTGGCAGGAAAACTTTGGCGTAAGTAAACTGGTTTTGATTGTTTTGGTTCCACAACAAATATGCAGGCTATGGTGTAGTGTGTCGTTAGCAACACTTGCATTATTGTAATAAACGAAGTAATATTGTAGGTCTATATGCATTACTACTGATATGTTCCTTACATTATGATTATAAGGCCATCCGCCGAATAATTATTTTGCGAGAGGTATATGTGGCGTTGGCTGTGAATATTTTTAATTTGTACTAGTACTATACAAGCAATAACTTAGTGCTCTCATCTAGTGTACGTACAATATAGTTACTTTGAACTTAAGACATTAATATCTCACATTAAATCATGAACACTGCATATTGTGTAAAACACTCCATAATGTGAATGGCAGTTCGACCACCATTTTGCGATTGTTTTAAACAGTACCTGAAGAACTGTTTCTGTTTTATTCAATTTAAGCTAATATATAGGTACTTCATCTGCAGAAATGTAATAAAACTATATAAGTGTACAGTTACATGAATCACAATGTTTACCAGTTGACATTTTTGTCACTAGTTCATATTACTTGATTCCATTTTGAATTGGAAATAAAGCATTAAATAATCGGCATTTGGGCTTGCGTGACGTTAAATATGTTGTCAGTCATGTAAATCATGTGGATTTATATTGTAACGTTTGCCAAATTTTGGACACTGAACATTTTCTACCTTTGGTTCTTATTAAAAACTATTTAAGTGAGGCTTAACAGATACAGGCAGCTTTTGTTTTCTTTACCCCCATACAAAATTTAACGATAGATCATGTCCCATTTCAAAAAATGTTTCTACAAACATGTGCAAAATATATATGAATCCAGCAATGTATGTATCATAATTATCTTATACTTCAAACAATCACTATTCTTTCAGTGTGTATCAAGCTTTTTTTTTACAATTTAATCTAAGTTAATCCGCAAATTTTATGACCAAGTAATCTCAGGGTGAATTTTTTGGCCCTTTGCCACATCAGTTTGATTAACTTTTTTGATAAAAGTTTCATGTATCAGGTCATCTCATTTGTAATTTGACTACAAAGCTCCATGTGACTGTGTTGTGGTTTGATGTTTACTTTAAGTTCTGGTGCCTTTGTTGTTGTTGTAGATTATTAATCCTTTTCTTGAGATAAAGCTTTCGATAAAAAGATTTTAAACAAAGGATTCTGGACATGTGCCAAATACTTTATCCCAAAGCAAAGATTTGCTTTGCAAGGATGTCACAGGTCAAATTGTTTAATGGATGTCCGGTCTTCTGAGAACCGACCAAATTTCTGTTCAGACAACCAAGATCAGCTTAGGGTGGTTGTCTAACGGACGACTAGATGATTACATCAAATTCAGATTACATTTCAATAATTATCCCCCCAAAATAGGTAAAATGATTAAATTTGGTATCACCCTCCATCGCAATAAAGCAAAACTAGTGAAAGCCCTATAAATTTATGATCCAACAGAAGAGGAAGGAATTTGTACCCGCCAAACTCCTGAAATCGTGATATAAAGCCAGGCCTCAATATTCTGCGATTATAAGTGACTAAATGTCAGTGGATTTTGCCGTTTGCTACTGGTATCAAACAACGTCCACTTGCATTCTTCTGCCAGACATTAAAGCATAAACACATGATAAGTCGGTTTACAATCGGTCGGTCAAAGAATCAGCTTTCTTCCTGTTTCTAACATACACTCTAAGTCTATATACTGTATTTAAGCCCCAACTGCCCCATATTACTGCTTCTCAGTCAATATGATCGGGCTGCCGTCAAAAGCCACAGCAACTTGATTTGAGTCGGTAGATTTTTATGAAATTTTTAGCAAGTGGCTAAAATTGTAAAATTCAAGGTCTGAAAGCTAAACAATATACTGCATAGCCTATTTCAATATTACTAACATTAAACAGTTAACAGAAGTTTAAAGGTAGTCAGTATAGGCCCCAAAATATAGCACACAATAATTGCTAGAAGCTTTCCAAAAAGTTCCTTCCTGGAGGTCTTTACTCTCCAAATTGTTCTCAGACATTTTTAAGGGAACACACAAGATGACTGAATGTCCCAGTGAGGAATATTTCCTCAATGGTTGCAATAATAACAGTTTAGGAATTTTGACCAAAGGTGACCATATTTAAATATCTAGCATATCTGGGACCATTAAAGCATTCCTCTAAACCTACTCTACTATCAGTAAATAATTATTATGTACACAGTAGCACTATAATGAAACTTCATATGTACCATACGAGTACACCGTATATAAATAGCCTATTGTACCACTATATCTCAAAAGATCTTTTTATACATGACTTGCTAATATAGCATTGTATTGACCTTCATGGTTCAATGGAGTTATTCTTGTTTAAGTGTAGTAATAGGGTTTCGCTGATTGGATGCAATATCCCGCACCCCTTTACTAGATATAAAATGAATTGGTACCTTTGTGACAATTCACAAGGCTGTGTACAGAACTTCAATACCCGTAGATCTGTAACCTGTTTATATCCACAGTGTGTAATTTTGACTTAGTTTGTTATTGTTGTTGAGTCTGTTGTGATCTAAAATATGGTGCAATGAAATTGTCTGAAGTTGGACTAGAAGTGTTATTAGTGTCATATTTAGAGCTAGAATTTAGATTACTGAATGTTTTAACTTTTTTTTACTACATATATTTATGTGTAAAAGTAAGTTGGCCTGACGTTTCGATCCTAGCAGGATCTTCTTCAAAGGCTAAATGACAAGTAACAGTAACAGTTCTGGGACAAAAACACGCATAGAATACAGACAGGTTAATGAGCATGGTGAACACAAAGAGATAGATGTAAGGGGATTAGTAGACAAGGGATGGAGAGAAGAAAGAAAGAAACCAATAGGGGAAGAGGAGAGGTAGGAGATAAACAGTGGAGAGACAAAGAGAGGATTATGGGAAGGGGGATATACATATATTTAATAATATCATCATTTTTTACTTTTTCTGTTACTTGATTGGTTTAAGTTACAGCCACGGAGTTATTAAATGTTCAAATTTTGTGTTATAGTTTTGAAAGCTCTTGACTTTTGTCTCTTACAAATACATACATGGCTCCTGTGTAAAATACCCCTATGTGCAGTATATATGCATCTCTCGACTTGTGTAGAAGTTTGAACATTTTGCATAGCATTTTGTGATAAGATAATAATAATAATGGACATTTATAATGCGCCGGTATCCGTCAAAAAAGACGCTCATGGGGCAGTGACACAAACAGTGGGACAGCTAAACAAAAACAGTAAACATAGTACAAAACAAAAATTGCAAGCAAAAATGGGCAACATTGAACAATTAATTAAACAGTTTCATCAGATGAGTCTTGAGAGAGCATTTAAAAGAAGCAAGAGATGGACTGTGTTTTACAAGATACTGGATAAATTACACTGGATTTATTTAACTCTCACATTTCCATGGTTACAAGGGAAGAAAATCATGTATGCTAGAAAGTGATGCAAAAAGAAACAGCCCTTCATCCATTCTAGCATGCAGTCTTGTGTACATAACAATTGTCACAATATTATGAATGTCATGTTAAAAATGTATTCCAAAAGTTTTCAAAATATGTGGCCATTTTAGCATATCTATATGTACCAATAAATTTTTCCCACTTGAGTTCCTAAAGTGGACAACCCAATAGCCTGGGATTTGGAAATAAACATGAAGTCCATCCCATTTTCAGAAGATCACACATTTTGTTACTGAAAGTTAAACTGAGAATAAGGAGTACATATTTCAATACTGTAGTAGATAAAATCAGGAACTTATTAATGAAAATATCAATAACCAGTTGAATACATGCAGGCCTCCCCCTTCACCGTCCCCACCCCCTCCCCCAAGACACCCTCTCTTCCAATGCCCTCCATCCTCCTGGAGTCATATAAACTTTGTACTGTCTGTGACGATTCCAAGTTTCTAAGGCTTTGTAGCAAAGCATTGTTATTTTCAGAGGAAAAAAGTGTTATCTTCAAAAACAGAGTCAATATCTTGAGAATACAATTTGTATCCTTCTAGCTGTTCACTCCATATATTTGTAGAAGTATCTGCTGGTAATTTCTGAACGAGCATTTTGTCAAGAAAACACACAGACACAAGTTCCCATGACATGCGTGTTTCTTACCAGAAAAACGCCTTGGACATGAGATAAAACTCTCCTTGGACATGAGATAAAACTGTCGTATGTTTACTGTACAATGTTTACCATGCCTAACTATTTGTCATCACGCTATTGTGAAAATCAGCTGATCGTGCGATGTACTACTAAAACAGCCGAGGTCACGCTACACACTAATTTCGCAGTACACGTACAGATGCGTATCACATGATATATGCTTATTCATCAAATTTAAAGTACCTTTACTTTGTCTTTGCAAATATTATAATATCGTACGCAGCGCAGATAGCTAGCTAACGTTGTTTGAACAGATATGAATATTCATACATATATTATATACTCATACCGTATTTATTTTAGTACTAACTTTAGTGTGTGCCGTAATGGCGTAATGTGAAGTTCTGTCATGCTAACGTCAACGAGATGTTGATACCCATAATTTTCGTTGGGCTTAGCGAATATTGGATTACTTCTTAACGAGTTAGTATTGTTGTGATAGGATTCTAAGTCATTTAAAATCGTACACCAAGTATAGGTAAGAACTTGAATTATGTTTGATTCCTACGGAAGGTTCGGTTTTAATGACATCACCGGCGTTAGTAACCGGTACGATAGTATTAGTATTACTACGATATCATTGAAGTATCTTAGGTAGCATGGACATGGACAATTCCGGACACCTAAGCCTTAAAACACCCCAAAACTATATCTTCTGGTGTAAATGACCAGAAAATATACTTGATATGGTGGGAGAAGTGTGTTATATTACGATACACGGCCAAACTTTCTTTCCTGGAAACTGTTTTCACGTTGTATTCCAAGAAGATTCTTGTGATTGTGGAACTGGTATTTCTTTGCTAGAGTATTGCTAATTTTCGGACACACAGTCCCACAGTGTAGCGCTGGTGATAAAATTGGTGGCGCAGTTGCTCTTTCAGTAATTATAACAGACTTCATAGATCTCCGTCATTTTATTGACAAATATGTACGTATTTACTTGCATACGGGTCATTTCGTACTTTTTGGTGAAATTTGGCTCTTCCTGTAGGTTGTCATGGTGAAATCGTGCATTTCTTAGGGGTGTCCGAAATTGTCAGTGTTCCGAAATTAGCAATACTGACTATAGTGGTGGTAGAGGAAAGATGTAGCCTAGGCCTATACTGTACGGTTCCTGTAGCTATTATTTGTTATATGCCTAGTTATTACTAGTACTAGTCCTAGCATCTAATTGTTTGAGCTAATATTCTTACTAGCCATTTCTTGCAACGTCCGGTACTAAGCAGCGGTACGAGTAGCAAGTTCGCAGGCAGTCTGTTAGTAAGGGTCATTTTTGATCAGAATTAACCTTAGGTTACCATTCCTAACGTTACTTAGTACTCTTACTAGTGCTAGCCTATAACTTAGACCTAACAATAACAATTCACATTAGCTTGTCTGTATGTCAGAGTCTGAATAGGCAAGACTGACAGACAACATCCCAGTTAGCCTCAAAGCTGGACTTGACCTAACGGTAGACCATAAAAATAGAGTAACACTCTTAGTGGACAATCAAACCTATTTCAAATTTGTACATGACCTTGAAGTTGTACAGACAAACTACAGAAGTTACGTAGCAAAGTCCTGTGAGAATACACCACAACTCGCACATTCTGGGCTCTTTGAGAATGGCAGTACATTGTTTACTATAGCCTTGTAATTGTTTATCGACTTTCAGTCATAATCTGTGACATTCAAGAGTTGCGGCATATTCTGCAATTAAAAGTATTACTAAATGTTGTAACAAGTTGATAATTAGTAATTTAAGAATAACATCCTTGTTTAATGTTCCATTATACAGATGGTGATTGGCTAAAGAGGTCGTGTGAGACTTTGTAGCCATGGAGCTCATCAAGGGCATGTACTCTGGATTTAAGGATTGGTATGGAACCCTTAATCCAGCTACCTTGTCTGGTGCGATTGATATAGTTGTAGTGGAACAACCAGATGGCAGCCTGGCATGTTCTCCATTTCATGTGAGATTTGGAAAGATGGGAGTTCTTAGAAGTACAGAGAAAGTGGTAAGTTAATTAGTACTAAAGTTAATGTTCTTCTCCAATTCTTGGCCGTGTGAAACATTAATGCAAGCTTTTGGTAAATATTTCGTAATGTGTGCTCTCCGTCCTTTTCGGACATCTTTGTCTCTTTTGAAGTGGGATATAATGATGAGGGGTGTTGCCTTCCCCAGGAATAAGATGAGCGTATCTTATTCAGGGTCACTTTATTGATGTTGACTACTGTATCTCAAGTTGACATCAGAGGATAATATCTACATTGCTTAAAATGCAAGACTTAAAAGTTGAGAGCATCATTTGATGTGGTGAGCACTATATTATAAGGATGAATGGGAAATGTACATGGTTTGAGTATGAATGGAATTAAGGCCCAGGTAAGTTTGTAGAACTTTGTAGACAATCACAATTTAATTGTTATCTGTCGCTACGCTCTACACAGAAGACTAAGCAAGACAAATTGACATTATTGGCAGGTGTTTAACAAATCCTTCATCATAACATATATTGCTTTGCACTGCCTTTCAGTGAAAATTTGGAAAAGTCATTCAGACATCGTAGGTGAAACTGCCATCATTTTTAAGTTTTATAATTTAAATAACCCCTTTTCCAATTTCTATGAAAAGGTGGATATTGAAATCAATGGACAACCTGTGAATCTCTATATGAAGTTGGGTGATAACGGAGAAGCCTTCTTTGTAGAAGAAACAAATGAAGAAGAGGTGCGTATAACATTGACCTTAGTTTAAGTCTTTTGATTTGTCGATGTTTAGACTGGGAGTTAATCGAATAGCCTGTCATTTTCCTAAAGCAAATGATTGCTGTCTGGCTGCAAACTTTGCTACAGTCCCTACAGAGTTTTACATCTTGTTCCATACATTTCTGTCCCTTTAAGTTTTCTGTACCTGACTTTAACAAATTATTAATGCCATGGAACCTTTAAGCACTCATCTAGTTTAACATTTTTTAATTCCTTGGAGCTTACAAGAGCTAGGATAACATCATAAGGCACGGTATGTTTTGAGTCTGTAAAATCATCTCTTTATTTAGATGTGTAAATTCTGTTCAGTACTTTACATTGATCTGCGATAATTGTAATGCATCTTTTGTGTGGTAATGAACTAGGATAACTTGAGCATGTTTCAATTTAGCTACTGTACAGCAAATGCAAGACCTGGGAAAAGACAATTAATTGTAGAGGATTGATATTTTTATTTTTCTGCTAGGAATCCGTCCCGGCTAACCTGGCCACATCCCCCATACACTCGGACTTGGCACTCATGGAAGAAGGGATTCGAAGGCTTCACGCCGGCGAACTCAATCGTGGCGTCGCGGAGAAGCCAATCGAGCGACAGGACGATTCGACGGAGAGTACGGGCAAGAGAAGTAATGACGATGTGGGTAAATTATTGAAATGTATCAAAGAGCCGCATGATGCAGAGGATATGAGGGAACTGGAGAAGCTGGTGGGGGACGTGGAAGTCACGGTCGAGACGGAGGTGGGGAGAGGGAAGAACAAACGGCAGCTGAGACTGACGGGGTCGTTGAAGGGGAAGGAAGACACGGACAGCCAGTCCAGTCTGGACGACAGTAGTAGGGACAACAGATACGGCCGACAGATATCGGACGACAGCACGACTGGGATTCCATCGTCCAATCAGAAGGCCCGTACGAAATTCAGGAAAAAGAGGAAACGGGACGTCAAGAGAAACATTACGTCTAGCTTGAGTAGCACAGACATGACGACCACGTGGCGGCAGGGCTCTCTGTCAGATTCGGACGGCTCTTTCTCCTCCTCCGATGAATTGGACAATAACGGCATGTTCACCATGGAAGACGTCGACAGTCTGGCTTCCCCCAGAGTACCCCCTATTCGGGAGCCGCTGGACCGAGCAGACCCCTTGAAAGGAATTTCGGCCATGACCTCAGAGGATTGGTCCGCTGTGTCCTTGCATCCGTCGGACCGAATCTTCCATGTCTTCTCTGAAGGCGACATGACACCTTTAATCAGGTGAGGACTAACGAGAAGGGTTCTGTCTTTGTCTTCATAATCTTTTTTGATATTGTCTGTTTCCAAATGTCACTTACAAGGTATTACAACATAGCGCTGTAAATCGTTTCCATACAACCACATTGGTAGGCTTCTTGTTTTCTTAGCGTATTCATTTACGTTATTAATTTTTTTTCCTGTTTTCCCCCCCCCCCATCAATTACAGCCCAGAAACAACTCGTCCACCAACTCCAAAGAGTGACACAGAATTAGAAACCAACCGTCCTTTCCACATCTCAAGGAATAAAGGATCCATCTCGGACACCGAGAAGATCGAATGGAATTGGGGAGAATTACCCGAGGTGAGAATTTTGTTATAATGACAGTAGAAATTTACATCGTCGTCGGTCTTGATCACGGTTAGGCCTGCAATGTCTACAGAATAATGAAACTGAAAAAGCAGACATTTGGATTCGGTCTAAATGTTTTGTTTTTTTTCGATACTGAATCGTGTAAATATTTGAGTTCATTTACTGTACATAGCTCAACAAGTAAGAGTTTCTGTTAAACTAATCAAGGAAGAAAAAACATATGGAGATCCCTACCAGCTTCTTGATGGCAGCCCAGCCTGCATATATATAACATGCATGTAAGCTGTACAGAAGAGTTGCCATACAGTATGGTTTACACAGTAGAATTAGGGACAACTTTTGAAATTATGTCTGTTACTCAGGGGCTTCTTAATTGCCACCCAGTCATGTACTCTAAGCTACAGTACACAAAACATTTCCATAGTCAGTAAAACTGGACACATGATAATGATGCCTTGTTTCTCTATACCTCAGAACAACTGTTCTTGCTAACTAATTATATTACAATGGCGGGATCATATTTCATACAGAGAACTTTGAGGAGAGTTAACCTATAGATGCATTCAGCAGATGCATATGAAGTGTTTCTTAATGCATATGGAGTGTTTCTTTATGCATATGAAGTGTTTCTTAATGCATATGAATTGTTTCTTAATGCATATGAAGTGTTTCTTAATGCATATGAATTGTTTCTTAATTGTTCCTTATGCATATGAAGCATCACCTTGTGCATATGAGCTGTCTCCTTATGCATATGAATTGTCCCCATGTTATGCATATGAATTCTCATAATGCATGTACAGGATATATGCAAGTACCGCCGGATGTTTACATTACAACCACATTTCTCAAGATCATGTGGGTCGTCTCGCCACAGAATTCTCTTGGCACACAGAGCAGTGTGTTGTACACTGCTGGTACAAAACTGTTCTGTGTTTGCACTGTAGATGTAGTGTGATTGCCAGTAAATATAAGCGTGGGTTGTGCACAAATATCTTTAAATTTAATTGGAAACGTCATTAATATGGAATTCACATCATGCCATGCTTGAACAGAAGGCGTACTGCATATAGATATGTGGTTAAAAAGGTCTATGTACTTAACATGATAAATATTGAAGAAATGTAAAGTATGATTACTGTTGGGAGTGTCATAATACTATATAATATGTACTGTACAATAGTTCTATACAGTGTTGCAAATGTCAAGGTGTTTCCTGCTGAAAGATATTTAAATTGCAATTCCTGCCAAATCGGTCAAGAATTTGCTGATGTGCGACACAATTTCTTGATTCATCTAAAAAATGATATGTGGGAGAAATTTGATGAGATTAACTCAGTTTGGATTGCCCACCCGGGGAACAATAGCCTATAGTGCAGTATTTATTTGTATCTCCTCCAGATATGGTTGGTACAATTTCAGTTGTATAGTAATATTACTGTTATTGGAATACTGTAATTTATGCTCTGGTTCCAGACTGTTAACGACATGTGTAGTGCCTCCCAGCCTCACAGTATTAAAGAATACATGCTTTTAAACTCTAGGAATTTCTAAACAAAGCAAGAAAAACACATATATAATTTTTTTTAAATCTCACTGTGGTATTTGGAGAAACCACTGTCATGTGACCCTTTGCATCTTTAACCTAGCGTCATTTACAAGACGGAGAACCGATAAAGCAACCCGAGGAAGCCGAGGTACATAATTACAAAGCTTGAGTTGGAAAACTAAATATATAACCTTCCTCATGCCAGCATATAAAAGCTTTCAGGCTCATTTACATACAGTTACAGTACTTAGCTAGACTGCGTTCTATTGAAACTCTCTGTGATCAAAGAAAGACTAAAAGAAACTAAAAAAAAATAAAACTAAAAAAACTTTAAAAAAAATAAAATAAATGATAACAAAACACCACCAAAGATGGACAATGGCTCTTTGTGTAAAAGCTGGTGTCAGCTGTGTTTATTGACCAGTGGACTAGCTTTAAATGTTAAATGTTATCGGCAAATAAATTAAGACAACCGTAGACCTTCAAATTTGGTTTGTAGGGGAATGTACAGTACTGTACTTCAAAAACTAAAACAAAACAAAAATTGCCAAGATCTGCTTGTACGAGTAAGTTACAAGAAAATGTACCTGAAACTTGTTTTATGTCCATCAAACCGTCACTCATTCATGTGGGTGCTTTGTTATTAAGTGTTTTGTTAGATGAAATGACTGTGTGAAATTGTGTGGTCTGGAAGTAAGTTGAGATGTTTCCAAGATGATTGAGGTAAATTGGTGATGCAACTTGTTGATCACAGAAAGCTTTCAAAGAGACAGAGTGTAAGATCCACTCGCTTCAACTGTACAGTACATAAATACTGTAACGTACGCAGTTTTCACGTCATCATGTCAGACAACAGGGCTTGGGTTACGTAAACTCATAAATAATATCTGCTTTTCCTGTTTGTCCATCCAGGTATATATATACTTTGAAAAATATGCAATTTTTATTGAAAATGGAAATTTCCCTGGAAACATGTACTGCTATACATTTGCCGAAGATATATAGCTTCCTTTTACGTTCAACAATAATAATAATAATTTATGTTTATTAGCTCAGTTGCTAATCATGTGAAAGGCACAGTTTGATTGCCATGTTCCATGTTAACATGCTTCCATTTCAGAGCTTTACTTTTAATACTATAAGTATTCATGAGCTACTGTACTGTATAAACTTTCCATATCACCCAATTATGCAAATCCCGCTTGCAAATATCGAGAGAAAATGGTTCTTATTTGTGTGAAGGATATATACATACAGTACAACACTGTACAGCACTGTTCAGTACAGTAAACAATGGAAATTCATTCTTTTGTGTATGAAAATGCATTTTCTGTTGAATATATTGTATTGTCCTTTACAGGTATGCATCACTATGACACTAGTAAAGTGTTCAAAGCTATTGCCTGCCCGGGTTGTCCCGGGTTGCGAAATATAAAAATTCCCTGGAGTCTACCAAAATTCTTTCCTGCTTTTGTTGAGTGGGTGTGGTTTGATAATTTGAATATTCATGAAGCTTGCAAAAAGTGCATATGTTGCATTTTAAATTTTCCTTTCTATAACTACTGAAGGTAATGACAGATGAGCCCCATACAGTTGAAGTTGCAGAGGTATATTCTTGATGTTTGCATGACCCTTTGCAAGTCTTTGAATATGCACATGTTGATTGCTTTTGCTTCAGGCTACCTTTATTTTGCATATATGTACATGCTGCCTTTGTTGGATATCCTCAAGTTGTTGTTTTTTTCTTTGTCCTAATTCCATTAATTTTCAATCCTCTTTGTGTTGCTAAATTATTGTTTATATTTTGTTCTTTGATTTTTGGTCTTTGGTTTGCTTTCTTGATTTAATATTTCGACTTCAGTATTTCCCACCATTCTTTCGAGACAAGGATTTCCTATTCTTTAATTTCCATTGAAGTGACTTTGATAGTTAATTGAACTTGAAATGGTTTGTCAGTGCAGTTAATTAGCTTAACTTGTCACCTTGAATCCTTTCCTTTACCAAAAAAAAAACGGAATAATTTTCCATAGAAAATATTTGAATTTCTCTAAATGTTTACTTTTTCCTTATGACTCAAAAATGCTGAAAGATTGCTTCAACTATAATAATCTTTTTGCCCTAGAATTATCTCGGTAACTGTAACCGAGCCTCATCAGTTAGTTTTGATGGACTGTTAATGTTTATCAATTATTTTCCCCTTCTGAATGCCTGAAGGCTACTAGGTCAAATGTCTTGTTGACAAAGATATCTTGTTTTGGTTAATAATTGTTGTTATGAACCACTAGGACTAATACCTAGACGTTGATGCTGCATGTAATGAAACCATGCCTTGTAAATGGATGCATGGTGACTCTAGTGATTAAATGTCTGCCAACTTGCAAGATTTGATTGATTATGCTACAGTGACACATATACTCCACACTGTTTGCTTGTCTTCTCATGCCTGGATGGGTGTGATGAAGGGGGTGCGATGGAGGGTGGGAGGGGGGG
>KN888998.1:10495-24829 GCA_000934455.1 Apostichopus parvimensis | reverse complement strand
TATTCGAAGGTGTACGACATGTGGCAGTAAAACTGTTCCGCAAGGGTATGGAAGTAAAGTTATTTTAATGTTTGAAATGAGTTTAACAAAATGTAAAATTAACTGGAACGACTTAAGTGATGGGTACTTTGTGGTAGATTATTCATTCACTAGCGGCCTGAAGTTATTATTTTAGAAATGTTGAAATATGAATTTCTCAAAATCTTGTAAGTTGAATGTATTGGCCGCAAATATCTTCCACATTTCATTAACTTTATTATTATGTTGGAAACGTGGAAATAGGAAAAATCATTTCAACTAGGATGAAATAAAGAACATAATATTGTGTATTGGAATTCAAAATATTATAAAAGTTTTGGGTTTGCTTTCTTGTTTAATACAGTGCTACTTGTATATCCGTTTGGGATTAATTTGGATCCCACTCATTACTTTCACCGGATTCAGCCTTATCAACCTTAACTGACTGGTGTAAACATCTTTATGGCTACGAGAACGTAAAGAAATACTGAGAAGCGTTGGACAACTGAACGTCGTGAATTTTGAATACTTAATATCGTGTTCACAAGAGTCTACTCTTAATATTGTTGTAAAACCAACATTATCTATGTGTGGGGTATCACTTAGCTTTTCTAGGGTAAACGAACCGCTGGGGTATTGAGTAAGCATCACAGTGTAAAACAAAATTTATGTAGAAACACTCAAGATTTGTTAATCTCTTGCAAATGGTTTCAACGTTGCGTATTACCTGAACTACATGCTATTACCTGTTTAATATTTGAATCCAATGTATTGACAATTTAGCCTTATACCCATATTAATTAAAGGAAGACGAAACTTTGTGTAACTTTGAAGAATTACATTTATTATCAAGCTTATACTTGAATGTGTTGTTGAATTTCTTGTAATGTGTCTTTATATTGGTGGGATAGCCTCTATTCGAACACGCCAAATTGTACCCTGCTCTTGTAGGTGACAAAAGTGGCCATGCCCCTGTGGCACCCCAGGGTCTGATTAAATTTTCGTATATCGCATTTATGTACCCCTGGCGTACTGGGGGCACAGGGGTTCGCGTTGGGGGAAAATGCAGCCCTACAAGGAGCTGGAAATGATTTATTTACGCGCTATGGCAATGGACAAAATACCCAAATTCGTGCGTACTGCGATAACAGAAAAAAAGCCCGACTTACAAATTTTAGCGTTACCATTTAGATATTTGACCTCTGTAACCACTTTGTGTTACTGGACTGTCATATCGACTACTGATCGATTATTAATTTCTTTGAGTAAATATCCAGCCAGTTTGGACAATTTCCTAATGATAATACCTCTCTAAAATGTGCGCCAATATCATGCTTCAAAGCACTGGTATTTACAGTACAAACAATTCCTAACCTTGATCTGGTAGAAACATGATATTCATACTGCTCGTACTGACAGTACGAGTGCTCTGAAGCGGGACATGACACTACAGTATAGAACAAATTGTTCCAACTTGGTGGAATATCCTGCTGTGAGAGAAATTAAGTTGTGATGTACTGATGGTATGACAACTATCACACAGGAAGCAAGGTTGAATGATCTGATTATGGGAACCGTGCGCGTAGATATATGAAGGGGAAAGGCCACATCACTTTTTCCGTGCGTGATATCATAGTGCTACTGCCCGGAGAGGGGGCTATAGTTCTCTTTTTGTTGGTTGTCATCATAACATGTGTTATAAGACAAAATTGTTAACATAATGTAAGTAAAAGTACTGATAATTTATTAAATAAGCTATAAATTAATGTAGAAAAGAAAATGCTTATAAATCGAACAAGTATAATGCACTAACGGCGTTCTATAGTAAAACATGTGAGCAAAATGTCCAGCAGTTGCAACCTTTGCAGACGACGTTGAAGTCATGGCAAATACACACTGAGTGCCGCTCCAGTGTTTGTTGTATGCGTACGTTAAGATAGTTCTATACAAAGACCAAACTAAGACACATCTTTGGTTGACACTCAAGCTGGAAACGGAGAAAGCTACTGTACTGTAACTTTCCAAAATGACGGCTGTCCATTATATACTGTGTGTTGTCACCATATCTCTGCTGGGTCTAGGATTGTTTGATTACTTCACTAACTTCGAAGAAAATGGATGTTCCATGACATACATGTACCGACAACCTGTTTTCATTGTAAGTCGTTCTCGTAATAGAGGCTAGGCGTAACGTTAGCCTACAGTATTTCTAATTTATAACTTAAAGCAATTATCAATTTATAACTTAAAGCAATTATCAATATTTCAATTTCCATAGGCTATGTCAGCTTACGTTAACCAATTCTACATGGCACTGTAGCATATGGGGTCTGTTTTATATTGAACAGACCTAGTTTGACCTATTTAGGTGGTAACAAGATGAATATGCAAGTGTGCCATGACTAACTGGACTGTTCAGGCCTACGTATATGAGTATGAATGAGGTAATTATTAGGCCTCATGTACTTTCACTGATACTGCTGGGCGAATATGGCATTGACCACTTGTCATCTTGCTGCTGGATTTGTATGAAATTCTGTCGCGCTACTTGTCTGGCTTCTGGTTGCAAGTTAAAGTATTCATTCATCACCACTATTCAACTGGCTGCTTACAACTAACAAGACTGTAAAGAATGCAGGTCTGAATGGTAAGTGGCTCTCAGACGAATGGTGACCTATGTTAGGCTACAACCTTATTTGTCTGGCTGCCTGAGGAATGTAGCCATGATGTCATGGAATAGTGTTTAAGTATCCTAGGATACAAGAGTTATCCTAAAGACTACTTTGCAGTCTACAGGGTTAACAACTTTAGGCTACCAAATTCACTTGTAGAAAAGAAACATTGCCAAAGAAGTTACTGCAACTCAATACTAACCTATTTAAAAAGATTTCTGTACACAGGAAATAAGTGATGAGAACGGTTCTCTTGGGGATGAACTAAAAACATGATTACCTGGTCCAAGCCATTAGTGTCCGCCCAAACATTTCTAAAATCATTGACATCGTTCTCCATTTTCAGTTACATTTTGTTCAAAATAATGAACGGGAGGAAAAAAAGTGTATGGCAACATTCGGAAGGCAGTTGAGGTAAACAGCAGATACAGTGTGAGAATTGTGGTTATGTATGTACAGTACAGTAAAACATGTTTTTCTACAATGTTTTGCTGGACATATTGACATCCGTTGATGAATTTGTTAGTACATGAGCATTTTTCCAAGAAGAAGTTTTTCAGTATCGTGGTTTACATGTGAGATTACATGCATTGTAATTTAACACAGAAACTGCTAATGATGTGAAACCTCAAATAAATTCTGCAACAGAAAATATTCTCAAAGTACCTGAGCTCCATTATGATACTGTTAATATAAATGTTAACTTCTGTTCCATGCTTGTTTCCCTTTCATTCAGCCTGTTCCTGGTTTGCAAGAGAGAACCGACAACGCTTTTCCTCGTTACTCACTTTACCTCTATTCAGAAGGGGCCAGGAAAACCAGGTGCTGTATGGTAGGCTACTGCAAACAGTAGTACTGACAAAGGTCACAAATCCTGTTAGAAACTGATTATAATATTATTATAATTGTTGTCATAAATATCAGTTAGTTTTCCAGTATTTAAATGTCTTGACTGTTTCCTGCAGTACAGGGTGGGACCTTTCATACTTTGAAATCTACCCCAATTTACCACAATCGCAAAGATTCTTTTGACCATTTTCAGCAGTATTTGCTGTACTACAGTACAGTACCTCTATTAAGATAATGTTAAGTCAGCCTACTGTACATCCTCTGTAAGCATATAGTATGAATGTGGGTTCTTAATTAGTCGCTTGTTAATTAGATGTCTGTTCATAAGCACAAGCATGTACTGTATATTCATTGTAAGCTTTTGGGAATCATACTACTGTATTAGAACAGTTTCATTCCTCATTGAGAGAATTTTAAAGGTTAGTTGAACTTTGCTCTCATCAAATCAGTCTAACTGTATATGGTTAGGTGTTTAACAGGCTATAGACAAACCAGAGATATTTATATAGATATGTGTATAAATAGATGTGGTTGAGGATATCACGTCAGTTTCATTAGTTTTGTTAGCTGAGAGGGACTCTGTTGATTTGAAGTCAATCATTGAATCATTAAGTAGTACTAAGCTATCGTAAACTGAAGGGTTTCAATGCACTTTATCTTGTGGGTGAAAGGTGAGGGAAAATGATGAATGAATTTATACCCTCTGGGAAATACTATATAGTTGAAACTATTCATCATACTCTTGAGTGTCATTTAACACTTGTCTGTGTTTGCAGAAGTAAGTCAGTTTGGTGACTTTTGTGAAGGATACAAGTCTGTCATTGGTTCATTTACCTGGACATCTCGAAATTTACAGTCGCTTAAAGCAGTGGTTGCATTTTGGGACTAGTGATGATAGAAATAACCTGTTACAAGTACAGTACACCCTCCTCATTTCTTGCACTGTCAAGAATACTGAGTAAAATTAGTTTTGCTGTACCATGGTACAGAAAAAATTGCAACCTGCTTAAATGTATAGCTTGGTGACGCAGACCCCTATAAATTTACCCAGATGGCACTCACAGGTCTGGCAAAAGTGCAGCCAGATGGTAATGGCCTGTTAATGACTTAATGACAATAACTTTGGCTGTGAAATTCATGCAAAGTACAGAAGACCAGCAATAGTTCACTTCTACATGATAGATTTAGAGCGATCCAGTTACATAGTTAACCAGCAGATCTATAGATACATGTATGAACTGTGTAGTACTAGTTATTGAATTAAAACATCTGTTAGGGTACTGCAGTAACTATATATACAGTATTAGCAATGCAGCTAACTATAAAACTTAACAATGAAAAGTTGTTCACCTCAAGATCAAGTTTGATCAAGTTGAATCGTTAAGGGTAGTATTTGTGGTATATTCACTCTATTCATCAATACTTAGGCTGACTGCAGTATGACATACCCACTGGTGCTTGATGTACTTGGCAAAGTGCAATGTACTTACAGTGTAGTGAAGAAGCCTATATATAGATACACTTAGTTAAATTTTGACTCTAGATAATGCAAACTCAAGCTATTAGTCTTGACCTTTGACCCTAGTCAAATCCCACATGAGACATGATAAGTAGGTTGTTATCAGTACATGACATAATCTTTGGTAGTAAACACTGAACATTGATAAACAACTGAACTGCTTCTCTTCTCATCTGCACAAATTGTTGAAGAATCTTAGCATCTTTAAAGATCTTATTATGAGAGCACTGACCCGCTGAATTAGGTGATTTTATTTTATTAACTCGGGAATAATTTCACTGGTATCATCACTTTATAACACATGTTAAATTTTTACATGAATGCAAGTAAATTATATGCTTTCTACACCGATTTGGTAATTTCAGTGTTTATGATCATTTTAAATTAAAAAAAAAACAAATCTCATTTTAGTTCCCTCAAAATAGACTATGTATATCATTCAAACACTAAATAATAGCTTGTGTAATAACATTAGCTCATTGAAAAGGATTGGATGTGGCAACTCTTGATGCTGTTAGTACTTAAGTACGTACGAGATCAGATAAAGGTCCAAACTTAAGGCAGCCTGGGTTTATTACTATTGATGGACAGCACACCCTAGTACTACATACACCTAGCCAATTTGCCTTATGTTCAGTACATTTATTGTGTGTGATAATCTCATTCAAACTTAGTCAAAATTATTTGAAAAGCTCTTTTCGTTCCCAAGATACACATTTGAAGTTTTAACAAATCTGAGAAACTCATTAAATACAGTATGTGCAAAGTATGATGTGGAGAGTTGCGCTCATCAAAATTTCTTAATTAGGCCTTAATAAGTTAACCCCTAATTAGGCCACATACAGTTTATCATTTCAATAATGTGATGTTCCTCTTTTCAAAGAAGACAATGATTTTTTTCAAGAAATCACCTTAGGCCTCAAACCTGTGTTCAATGTCCTTGAAACCAAGGTTGTAAAAAAAAAGCAATAACATTTATAACATTAAATTAGGCAGTAACTCCCTTTACATCATAAATGTGCATGTAGTTAGCTAATGTTTAGTCATAAATAAAACTAGAATTAAGAAAAGACTTATAAAATGGTCAATCTTTGATGTATTTTTATGGTAATTGCAGCTATTTTCATAATTTCTAATGCCCATTTGAGTGAAAAGGACAATGTCCATAGACCTTTATAATTTAGATCTCATAGATATCCCATATTGTGTATATTTTTTTGTTAAAGGTCAAAGGTTGTTAGCGAGCACTGTAAAACAGTACTTTTTATACCGGATGTGTGGTTGCTGCATATTAAGTCCAATCATCATCTGAGATTCTACATTGTAGATAGCTTGTAAACAAACATGATATTCGTCATCAACTTGGTTATATTTCAAGAAGTATATCAAAATCTCAACATTGTTTCTGATTTTTTTTTCATTACTTTTGCAGTAACTTCAAGCTCTCTGGCATCCCAGTTTTATTTATTCCAGGGAATGCTGGTTCTTACAAGCAAGGTGAGAATATCATTGAACTATCAGTATCAATATTGGCCCATATGTATCGTACATAAATACAGCATACAGTATGTACTGCTGTAGGAAGACATGGTCAATGTTTAGCTACTTACCCAACAATTACTGTAGTTACATGTCATATCTGCCATCATGCTTGGTTAGCTCTGCTCATGCAGCTGCCTGATGTTGCTAGATCAAAAAAAGTTCAGCTGTGTTTTGAATTTCCTAACACTGCCAGTTTGCTAATTCATCAACTTTAGCCTGATATAAACAACTCTGGTTCATAGATTCCAATCAAGGCCTAGGTTTATCTGCTGTGACAGTTATTGTTATTCCTTTAAAAGTTTCTTAAATATAATTTACAAGTACCAATTGTTTTGTGATCTTTAAAGTTTATTTGTATGACAGGTAAATTGCTACTGTACGTTTCAAACATAATATAGTAATCTTTGATTTTTTGTTTGTTTTTTGTAACAGTACTGTATGTTTCAAACAAACTGTAGCAATCTGTGAATTTTTCTGTTTTCTTTCCAGTACGCTCCCTGGGATCTGTGGCAATAACCAAAGCTGAAGAGTCTGATTACCATTTTAACTACTTCTCGGTTGATTTGAATGGAGAGAAGAATGCACTGTATGGTGGTTTCTTATTAGAACAGACAGGTACACTGGTTTCATTTCTTATCTATTGGAAAGTTACATTTCACAGTTTGAATTTAATTTCGCTCAATTTTACAACAGATCATTCGAAGTTGGTGTACAGACACAACATAATTGCTTTATTTGAATATTTACCTCTTCCAAGGGTAATATAAGAAGGACCTGGGGTAGAATGGTATCCATAGCTTGACCAGCAGCCGCCTTACTATATCTAGGTGATTTGAAAGGAACTGTTTTTCAATGCTCACAGTATTGATGTAGAACCTGTCAACCAAAATCTCTTAGATGCAATGTTTGTGACAGCAGTCACAAACAGCAAACTTGAATCATAGACCAGTGCAACATAATCAGGGAGTATAAATGATAGACCAGAAATGGCATGTGGCCCCTGGATACACTCAAGGGCCCATGGTCCCTCCAAATGGCATGTGGCCCCTGATTACACTCAAGGGCCCATGGTCCCTCCAAATGGCATGTGGCCCCTGATTACACTCAAGAGCCCATGGTCCCTCCAAATGGCATGTGGCCCTGGATTACACTCAAGGGCCCATGGTCCCTCCAAATGGCATGTGGCCCCTGATTACACTCAAGGGCACATGGTCCCTTCAAAATGCCTGTGAACCTGAAAACCTTAATTTCACCTGTACGTCTATTACAATGCAATATCAATATTTTAATCAAACTCATTTGGAGAAAGAGGATATGTAATGATTATGTATGGATTATAGGACTGACAATGGTATAGAAGTACTAAAAATGATTCTTTGTATAATATACTATGCTGCAGATCAATAATGATCATATTAAACAACTCTCATACTCCACCTACTTCTAAGTCATCAGTTTTCTGTATTTCTTTGCTCTAGTTTGCTGTATTTCAGTAAAATGATGTCACATATTTTTTAAACTGTGACCATTTGCTGGGTCAGGATTTTAATTCTTCACTTTTTTTTCTTCTTTGCCATTTTCATTATTGTAAAGCTTCAACAAGATCCTTGAAGCCAGGTTGTATTCTGAGCAATGTTTGTGTGTATTAAAGATTGGACCCTGATTTATGGGTACCATGTTTGTTAAGGAGGGTAGGGGAAGTGGGGAGAGGGGTGGGGAAGGTTGGCAAGCAGGTATCATGCAGCCTGTACTTAGCATTACATTTATTGCTTTCCTTGTACTGTATGTGTAGGCAAGAAGATAAACCTGTAGGGCTCCATAATAAATACTGTGCATCTTGCCAGAGTTCAGCTAATGGACATGGTTAACTATTGTCCTGCCATCTAATAAGCTCTTTTCCAATACCATGTACTTTTTTTTTCTCATTTATTTTTTTTCTTCTCAAGAATAACAAACTTAAATTAAAATTAAAATAAATAAATAATGTACTTGTTCCTATTTGTTCATTGCCCAGAATTTGTACACCAGTGTATACGTCACATCTTATCGTTCTACTCGGAGGCTAAGAACAAACCAAAGAGCGTTGTTGTGGTCGGCCATTCTATGGTATGTCATGATACAGCTCCCTCATTTTGTTTGCATTTTTATTGGATACCATGATATCTATTCCATTAGATGAAGCTTAATTAAAAGCCAGATGCTTTTGTTACATTTACATTTGGGGGGGGGGGGGGGGTGCGGGGTGTGGGGAGGACATGGACCCATATGCAGAGCTGCGATATTCATTGTATGTCTTACTTACAGTAGCTGTTTACTACTCCAGTATATGGTAACATGGTCACCATTCACTGACTTGCATCATTTTATTTTGGGATACTGTAAACAACAATATACTATTATCATTTAGCAGAACCTGCCACTGTTTCAACAATACAGTAGGTCACTGAGTTACCATCATAGCAACTCAGGGTTATGAAGGGTGTGTGTGTATGTGTGCGTTTGTTTTGCTATCTGACCGAGAACTTGAACAAAAGAATTTCAGGTCCTCGGTTGTGATTTCTAAAGAATCACCACGTCCTCTGATGATTTCTATTGTATGGGGTATTGTTAAGGTTAGGGTACGTGGATTTGAACAATGGAAAATACAATGGGGTCCTCGGTCTGAATGTAATACAAACATGCGTGTGTATGTATGTGTGTGTGTAGCTGTGTGTGCCGTGGCAGAGTCACACAGCTTGTGGTAAAGATGGGTGTGTGTGTCTAGTTGTGTGTGCCATGACAGTCACACAGTTTGTGGTTAAGGGTGTGTGTGTGTAGCTGTGTGTTCCATGGCAGAGTCACACCGCTTGTGGTAAAGATGGGTGTGTGTGTCTAGCTGTGTGTGCCATGACAGTCACACAGTTTGTGGTTAAGGGTGTGTGTGTAGCTGTGTGTTCCATGGCAGAGTTACACAACTTGTGGTAAAGATGGGTGTGTGTGTCTAGCTGTGTGTGTTACGACAGTCACACAGGTTGTGGTTACTGGGAAGTTAAGAATGGTAGCTCTCCTCCTCATTCTATTTTCCAGGAGAAAGTCATCTATGCAGGCCAGACTTAGCTGTACAATTTTAGTGAAATAGTGTTTATTTCTTATCCAAAAGGTTGACTCTGTGATCGTAACAAGTTGTTTTGTGTGAACATGGGTTGTGAAGTTGAATTCATCCCTTACGTTGACAATCTTTCCTTCTTTCAGGGTGGAGTGATTGCTCGAGGCCTGTTTACTCTTGAAGGTTTTGATCCTAGTCATGTACACACCATCATCACTCAAGCTACTCCACATTCACCAGTTATCAGAATCGACCCCCTTCTTGATGACTACTATTGGACCATCAATAACGTAAGTAGCTCTGGTGGCCCCTTGCCTTCTTTAGATAACTTCTGTGTCCCCCTCCCTGCCATTCACCTCTCCTTTAACCTCTTCTTGATGGCTTTTACTGGGACCATCAATAAGGTATGTAGGTACAATAGCATTGGTGGCCCCCCTGCTATCTCTCTGTGTTAACCCTATTCTTGATGTTTTGTTTTGGACTATCAAGAAGTCGGTATGTGATTTTGCTCCCATTTTCTAATTACCTCCCTCACAGCCAACCAACCACCCCCTCTCCACCCTCCTGCTTATTAATTGCTTTTGTTTGGCTACCAGTAAACCAGGTACCTGTGTTCCTCTGCCTTCATTTACCTTTCCCTGATTTTATGCTCTTTCAATATGAAGAGCTCAAACTAAATATGAAAAGTCTTTCCTTACTAGTGTCACAAGATCTCTTGGAATTGAATACTAAATAGTATAATAGTAATTATGCCTATTGTACTGATTGTATAACACACATGCGTACCATTTAAAGTTTGCATTATCCTAGAGCCACCAATTGAGAATTCTCAAACAATGTTAATATCTTAACTTGAACCTATGGGCTTATCGATCAAAGCTTTTTTAAAAGTTACCAAGTAACTTTCTTTCATTTTCGCTGGTAGCTTAGTGCCTTCTCATGACATGGTTACTATTCATGATCGAAAACTATAAATCATTATCTAGAAACACAGCTCAGATGACAGGTTAATTTAGTTAGCTTGTTTCAAGTTAAATCCATACAGACTATGCATTCTACGTTATGCTGGTACATATTCCTACAAGCAATGTTCAACATGCATATATAACAGATTTTAAACAAGGAAGTGCTAGGTACTGTAAAACTATTACATGTTTTGTGTCTAGCTGCTCTGAATTGATAAATGTTGAAAAAGAACAATGAATGTTATCAATAAGTTGTTCTTGTTATAAAAGTCAAATAATAGGAGGGAATATTCATGATGATGCAATAAAAATTAAAAAGAAATTTCCATAAGGTAAGGAAATACAAATTCATAATGATATTTCTTTTCGTCTGTTTTTCTTAGTTCTTTTCTTAATTCTTTGTTTGTAAGTTTATTTGTGTACTCTATGTACAGGGAGTGTATCACTAGATAAGCCCACAAGGGTTTCCTGATACACTTCCTTTCACATTCCATAACTCTCTGTATTAGCTACATTTGTATATGTTGTGAGCAAACAAAATAAATAAACGAAAGAAAGGGACCAGTTTATATGTAGTTTGAAATCCTGCATTTGGGTACATAACAGTGGATGTGTCTAGATTATTCTTGAAGGCAACAAAATCTTTTAAGCTAATTAGTAACTTGTTTCAGTGCCATGCATCCTGTTGAGATGTACGACTAGAGTATACTGATGTAACTATTATTTAAACCATAGTGGATGAGGCCAGGAAGAGACTTTTAACATCTGATGGTGAATTGTTTAGACAGTCTTTGTTCGGGCACAAAATTGCTTGCAGAACAGTTGGATGTAGGATTTAGTAACCTGGTCGAGCTTAAAAGAGACCTAGTGGCTAGGAGGTTGTGAGGTTAATCCATTCCCGGCCAAATTAATGTAGGTCTTTCATCCAGGGGGAAATCCACGGTTTTCCAATCTGAGATGGTCTTCCAGGCCAAAATACCATAATGGAAAATGGTCTTATCGTTTACTGCTCTCACTGTACATCTAGAAAATTGATAAATCATTCAAAACTTACTTGTTCTTTATAAATACAGTTTATAGTTCATTATTGGTATCAGTGTGGTATTAAGTTTCATATGAGAATATTATTATTATGATTAATACTTTTATCATTAAGCTGTAAGATACCAACCATAGCAGTTGATAGTTCATTACTGGTATCATTACTGAACTCAAGTATTGAGTTCCAGTAGAGAATACTTGTATTATACACTGTTTCAGTTTACCCCAAAGGTAGCTCGCAGTTCAGTCAAGTACAGTCACTGTATTCTATATCATTACATTGATCCATGTTAGTTGGAATTTGGTATAGGGGCATCATAAAATCTGGCAGACATTGTTGCTCGCTAAGTTAATAGTATCTACAGTTACCAAGTCTGTATAAACAACGCTATCTGAGTGATTAAGTGTCTACTACATTTATCTTTCATAGTCTGCGCACCTGGCTTGTTACAAAATGGCAGCCTCTTGTCAAGTCCTACAATATCAACTGTTTGACTATGGGCTGGTAACTGGGAGGAGAGGAGGGTTTTGGTAGGGTGGGGGGCAGGGGGCAAAGTGGTACAATTGTCACAAGTGCTCTCTAACCTTTGTAGAGCCAAACATGTTTAATACCAAATAACTTTCTGATTATTTGTGTTTGTTCTCCACAATGTCTGTCCAAAGATGGTATCATTACATAGTTATTCCGGGTGTAAGAACTGTTATAAAGCGAATAACATTTTGCCCTATTCTACTGTAGTACTGGAAGGCAAATCAAGAGGCTTTGAATCATGTAACGTTGCTGTCGGTGGGTGGAGGTCACCGGGATATCATGGTGAAGTCCGCTGCCACTGACCTGAATGGGATTGTCTTACCTACTCGTCGTATCTCGTCTGTGGTAAGTGACTTATAATTACCTCAAATATAACAATATGAAAGCTAAACAAAATGTGATTTGCATAATTCATATTTACTGGCTAATATTTGTTATCATGTTTCGGATATGGATATAGAATCTTTGATATTATTCTACTAAATGTTGTTCTACAGTTAATTCACAAATTTTTTGAAAGAGCTGAATCTGCTTAAATATTAAAAACAATTTAGAAGGCTAACAGGTAGTGTTTTTGTTTCTGATGGAATGTGACTTTCTGGTGAATGTTTCATTGTTTCCATGACATCATTTTGTAGTTAATGATATTAGTCGGTCTTATGAAGGGCATTGCATAAGTTACTGTAGATTGATCTGTCCTTATTATAGTGTTTAAAGAGTTGAAACATTCTTCCTTGCAGGACCTGCCTTTGGACTTTGCCTTTGGACTGCTTTGCCAAAATGATTGTCACTATCTAATTTGCTTCTTTTTTTTTCCAAAAGCACCTCAGCCCGACATATTCTTTCAAAATAGTAGCAGTTTTGTGGTTTGATATGCCTTCGGAGCCAGTATGACAGTAGGAAATTAAATGGTTTAAATTTACTTCGCTCCTCGCTTAATACCTGTCTCCTCACAACCTGAGCACCTCGTTCTACCGTGCCTATAAAGTCCTGGTAAAATATCTCAAAAATATGGTAAAACATCTCAAACATGACATCACATTGAAGTATTTATTGGAATATTTTATATATTTCATTTTGCGTGTGGATCTCTGTATACATTTCTGTACTGTTCAGTATTTTCTGTAATACCTCAATATGGAGGTACAATATGATTCATTCATCATATTTTCTATTTTAACAGAGTATGTCTGTGCCTCATGTTTGGTTAGCTGCTGATCACCAATGTATTGTCTGGTAAGTACCTCACAAAGCAAATTGATATGCCTATCACAAGAGGAAAATTATAAATGGTTCACGTCCTTGTGTTTGATTTAGAGAGGTTTTATGGCATGGTGGTTAGCAATTCAGTCGCAGTTCTGTGATATCATTAACAATCTTTATTAGCAGGGATGTTACTACTCATGACTGAAGTCAATAATGTTCCAGAGTGACTGGAAGAATTCTGTGAAGCTAAGGTAATACAGAGGCTGGAGTTCATGACTCGAGTCAGGAAAAGTACAGGCAATGAACTCAACTGACCTGAAAATATATGACAACTCTGCTTTAGTAGAAACTCTGATATCAAAGTATTAGTTCTTTGACAAATTTGAACATCTTTCAAATATACTCTGATCACACGAGAGGTTAGGCATGAGAGAGAGTACCCAACACACGTCTCCTTCACCCGTACTCCATTACTTTGGCTCAAAATTCCTCCAAGAGGTTTGAAATCTCACCTCTAGATGTGGACAGAATGCAGATCTCAAGCCATTAATGTTATTCAGTTTTATAGCAATACTTCTGTATCCACAACTGTCTAATTTTAGTCATAATTTCAAAGTGTAATTATTTCTTTCCAAGAAAAAAAAACAAAGAATGAACAGGGTAACAACACCTTCTTTAATTTGCCTTTGAATTTTCCAATATTGTAGTGAGCCATGCTCTGTCATTGTAGAGACAGCCATGAAGGTAGTGCATAAGAGTTCAAAATGTATGCCAATTGCTGTGTACACAGTAACTTATGAACAGATATAAAAATGATGGTTTCTGGATTCATACATGTGAAAGCAAAATGTATCTCCATCTATAAACTAAAAGATGGTATGAGTCCTGTATTTAACTCAATCTAT
>KN888998.1:0-10315 GCA_000934455.1 Apostichopus parvimensis | reverse complement strand
CTGTATTTAACTCAATCTATCTCCATCTATAAACTAAAAGATGGTATGAGTCCTGTATTTAACTCCCTGCTCATTACTTTCTCCTTCTAGAAGAAATCATTTGACTTTTTATCATTCTTTGCCAGGTGCAAAGAATTGGTTTTAGCTACAAAGAGGGCGCTGTTTGACATGATTGATCCCAAGACCAACCTGGTTAGTGCTTTTATAACGTTTCTGAATTCTAAAAATATGGAACATTTTCTAACATTGTTGTACCAAATATTTCTTCTTCACTATTCATATGTGTCCCTGATGTTTCATTGTGATCATTCTATATGCATACATAGGTCTCCTAAGTAGTAATACATTAATTTGACATATTTTGTTGTACTTCATGCAGGCAGATTAGACTTCTTATTTGTGATGCATTAAATGGGATGCATCTTTCAAGCGTGTGATGGACATGTTAGTATCTCATGCAAGTTATATTGAGACTTTTGTGTTTCATTCAGCTGATTATATTCTATATAGTAATGGCATTCACTCTATCATTGTCATGTTCAATAATGTGAGTGACATTTTTAATTTTTCTGTTTCGTTCATATCTCCTAACTGGAGATGTTTTCAATCGGCCCTTCTTCATGTATACAATCTTTGGGCAGTCTTCAATAAATTGCTCAATTCTATCTATTAATTGTTTTAGATATCAGAGGATGCTGAACACAGGATGAAGGTCTTCAGATATCACTTTACAGACCACTCTGGCAGCAAGGTCTATCAAGGACATGTGGAAGATACCATTAACTTCTCAGGTTATAATTTATATTGCTTTATGTGGAAGATACCATTAACTTCTCAGGTTATAATTTATATTGGCATTATGTGGAAGATACCATTAACTTCTCAGGTTATAATTATTGCTTTAAATATGTGGAAGATACCATTAACTTCTTGGGTTATTATTACTGCTTTATGTGGAAAGTACCATTATCTTCTAAGGTTATAATTAATCCTTTATGTAGAAGATACCATTAACTTCTCAGGTTATAATTATTGCTTTATGTGGAAGGTACCATTAACTTTTAAGGTTATAATTAATCCTCTATGTGGAAGGTACCATGAACTTCTCAGGTTATAATTATTTCTTTATTTTTTTTCTCATCCTTTCGTTTTCCTGTTTGTTTTTTGTATTTTTTGTCATATTACAGTAGAAATAAGTAGTCATGTAGCATTTCTACAATTCAAATATTCACTTAATTATTGTTTATTTCTTTCTCATCAATAAGCTTTCACTGATTTTTTTATTTGTTTTTTATTTCTTGTGTGTGGGTGTGTATCTGTGTATGTATGTGACACCTTGAAGATAACTCAATGTCCTAAAGATGGATGGACTTCAAACTTTGTAAGTAGATGCACCACATTGAGTTCTCGGCTGCTATTGTTTGTAGCTGGGATGGAAGGTCACACTAGGTCACCAAAGTTCAAACTGGGAAACCTGGTTAACAGTATAACTCAATATTTGAAAGTTGGATGGACACCAAACTTGGCATGTACATGTATAAAACATAGTGAGTTCTCGGCAGCTATTCTTTTGGGCTGGGATCAAAGGTCATACTAGGTCACCACAGGTCAAACTGGAAACATTGTAAACATGATATCTCAAGAAGAGAAGCTCTGATGAATCTCATGCTTGGCCAGTTGATGTTGATAGAAGAACCCTACAGTATTTAAATTGGTGGAGGTCAAATGTCATTTGCGGTCAACATTTATAGTCAAAATCTGAAGATCTTGTACACACGGTAACTCAAGAAGTACAGCTTGTTGAATGTAAGAACCCTATTGAAATTGGTAGAGGCCAAGTGAGGTCAACATTTAAATGAAAGTCTGAAAACCTTTTAAACATGATAACTCCAAAATTAAAGCAACAATTAACCTGTGAATGCTCCAATGCAATGATTTTCTTTGGTGAAGATAGTTTGGTAAAGTGCAGTTCAGTTTAGTTTTGTAAAGGGGCTCTATAGGTCTTCAACAAAACATACAGTTATCCAGGAATGAGTTGTCACCCAATTATTTTCAACCCTCTTGGCTTCAAGGTCGAATCAACAGGTTATCTCAAATGTCGGGGAGGGTCGTGGGGGTGGGACTTGGCTCAAGGGATGAATAGGTTATTCAAATTGTCTCATATTGGCCCTTTTCTCTATGAATTATACAAGATGACTTTTGCTTTGACAGTAAGTTGTGAAATTATTTCACAGTGTATAAACAATGTCTTGTAGACCTCTCATTCAGTAATAACAATTATTAGAGGGATGGTTGCAAGATGGCAGAGCTGACTTGCTAGCTCCAAATTGGTAACAAAGGTCCTTTCATTCATACATCTATGTGTCAATATTTCACATAGGAAGACTGTTTTTTCTGGGATATAGAATATTGTGGAATAAAACTTCTGTACTGTAAAATCCTTACCAGTGAATGAAATGATTGATGCCCACAAAGGAGTGCTACAAATAAGAGCTGAAAATCTCACTTAATTCTTGAACACATTTAACTCACTTGCTCTGCATTAGTCAGATAGTTATTTGGAATTTTGAGCAAATTGTATGGCAAGGAATCACAAGGCAAACTGGCTTTCTGGTTTGTCATATTAAGGTCGAAATCAGAGGTGATGTAATGGAATTCATACTTTCTTATAAACACAAACCATGAAGGTTTTGTTGGAAGAAGTGTACAGCACCAATCATTGAAATAATCCATCAATCAATCAGAAATCTAGTATCTATACTACTTCACACTTGACATAAATCAAGCAAGAGGGCCTTTATACATTCCTTTGCCCGTTTGATATGTCTTTGAAACGTTTGGGATATTGAAGTTTAGTTTTGAAGTTATATATTTATAGCTGAGCAGATCTGTAGCCTAACGTATGGAAAGGACGTACTTGTAAATGCTTGGTTAGTACTCACTGTATAACTTGACAAAGTAAGGTTTTACTTTCTGTGTTTATTGGAATTAATGAGTGAATGGTTCATCGTCATACCTTCAAAGACACAGTATAAAAGCTATCTGCTTGGGGAATGTTTTCATCTCCCAGTGATTATTTCATATGTGATATTATTCTTCAACAGATAAAGCAAACTTGACTTTCAAGATAGCCAGTGATTCCAGACTCCATATAGCAGCATCTAACAAGGACAAGATCACTTATTATCTCTTTCCCATCCCATCGTCCAACCATGGATTTGTAGCTACCACTAAAATACCTGCCGCGAGATGGATCTTCTTATGCACAAAAGCCACAACGACAACCTGCTTGGAAGGAATTGACGTAACAAAGAGGGGTCGTGTGGTGCCGCCCCTTAAGGCATCTGTTCGGGAAATCCATCTGAACCCAGAGGAACTGAAAGGTTACAAATTTGTGGTGGTGAGAGTTTTAAGTGGCAAAGGGGTGAGTTCTACCATCTTTTCCTTTCGTTTTTCAATTCTGTTCACGATGGTTTCTGACGATGTGTACCTCACTGCGCTTGTAAAATCGAGCAATTAATGAGGACTGTACGTTTAAATGTTTGTGAAGAAAAGGTTTTTACAGTTTTACTGATATAGTACATCTCTCTTCTTGTTAGAAAGCTTTTTATTATTTCAAAGAAGATATCCAAGGAAACGGTTAAAAATGTTCATGGATGATTTTATTTTGAGGAGAAAATCTTTATGTTGTCTCTATTTTGTTTATCTTTATATTGTCTCTATTTTGTTTATTTTTATAGGGTGTGATTAATGCAGAGATGTATGATTATGAAGATGGAAACACTGTGGTTACATTACCACCGTTTTTCTCATTACGTAAGGAAATGATTCTCTAATGTATTGAGTATTTTAATATAAAGTTTTGTAATAAACTTGAGAGTCGTTAATAATGAGTGTGAATTTTTCGGCTGTACATTATGTCAAATGCCGCATTATTTCTTTTTTGTCTGGTTTTGTCATTATTTTCTTTTGCCAAATACACCCTACCTTAGAAGTCTCAAATATTGAATTTCTTTTTTGCATTAACTTGAATGACTGTCAGGACTATACAGAGGAATACTGACTTTTGCAGAGATACACCCTACTTTTAGAAGTTATTTTTATTTTATTTTGATTATGCAGAGATAATTAAACTTCACTGAGTCCATTACAAGGAATACTCTCTCAGATAAACAGTTTATCACAATGACTGGAGATCATTGCAATCCTAGACAATAGTCAATGAGCATGATAATTGTGATTATTGCATTCCAGGCAGCACAAATATTAGGTTACCTCAGAATGGTACTGTACACTGTAACTTTTGTATGATATAAGTCTGATATTTCACAGCAGAAAGATTTTGACATTCCTTAAAATAGCTAGGAAGCAAATGATGGTTGTGGCCAAACTCTCCCTGCATTAAGATCACTAGCCACCCACCATTCCCTTTATTCCATGTTAAATATTATGAAGTTATATTATATTTCATCTGGGGTTAACTCTTATACTTTTGTTTCCTGCAGAACCTCAAACAGTAATGAATGTGACCGGTAAAAGTTACGTCAGTATGGTCCTGGAAGGATTCACATCAGTTTCCACAGCCTATGTAGCAGAACTAGTACATGTAATGTGCCCTTCAGATGTAACAGCAAGTGAGTATTCTCTCATTGATTAATTGCATGTTATTAACATAAATTTCAAAATAGCGTTTTGTCTGTAGATTTGCAATATTTTGACCATATTTCAGTGGAGGTGAGGTTCCATTCATCATTTGCATTTTCTCACCTATCAGAAATCAATTGACTATTGACAATTGATTGATTGAATGTGATGGTAAGCTTTAGCATCATTCTTGATCACATGACCAATTTAAGTTAATGTCTGAAAGACAGTTTGAACTGTTACAATCTTATCTTGAGTAAAACTTGGAAGGTTGCATAAAATCTGCAAGAAAATGCAAAAGGCTACTTTATATCAATTTCCTTGATGAAAGCTGTTCAGACTTACTGAACTGGAGCTAGCAGTACATTTTTAATTGCTTTTGAAACTTCTCATTCCCCCCCTCCCCCACCCACCCCTCTTTCTTGTTATGTTTCTCCCTCTTCATCCATATTTTGCTTCAAATGCATTTTTATGATCTTAAAGGACTATTTTATAACCCCCAATATAGCTAGATATGATAATGATTCTTATCTGAAAATGAGAAATACTTTGAGTAAGTGTCTGGCAGTTTTGGAGTAATTATTTCCATGGTATTCATGGCCTTGAGAAAAAGTTGAAGTAGTCTTTCCATGAAGTTTGGTTTAGCGATGGTTCTTGTTTCTGATTAACTGCACACTTTAGCTAACTGTTGCAGCTGCTTTCACTTCTGCAGAAATCAACTCTACGTTACGCTTTGAAGTTCCATGGAAAGAAGAGGATACCTTCTCAGTTGCTTCTGTAAAGGACACAAACTCCCTCTCCTTGAAACTACAGAGTGGCCGTCCACCCAAAGCTGATAATGAGAGTATGCCTAGACTGTCTGTATACATGGACCCTAGATGTCAGTATGCAGTCACTCTGAGGTACTCACACAAAGAAGGATATGGACAGGTGAGTGCTGTTGAGGGTTTGTCCACCCAATGCTGATAATGAGAGTATGCCTAGACTGTCTGTATACATGGACCCTAGATGTCAGTATGCAGTCACTCTGAGGTACTCACACAAAGAAGGATATGGACAGGTGGGTACTGTAGAGGGTTTGTCCACCCAATGCTGATAATGAGAGTATGCCTACGTAACATATTGTCGAAACAAAAATACCTGGCAAGTAAATAAGGTTGTTTTCAATCTGAGCTATAACATCTCTGTGTCATTATCATACTTTTCCTCGACGTTAAGTAAAATTGTTTCTTATTCAAAGGATGTTTCCTGAAAGTAAGACTAACATTTCAGCTACAGTACTCACATTTTTTTGCCCATTATGTTTCTAGCTTTGTGGGTGATGTGACAGAGGTTCATGTTTGTGTAACTGTTGCACTGTGTCTAGAGAGACAGTGCAAACTTGTTATTTGTTATATTGGATCAAACACACAAAGAAGTCAAACACTACTTTTCTGGTGACTATTTGTGTAGAAAGTGAATTGACTTTATAAGCACTGACAGTAATAGACAACAATGTCCCTAGTTAGTCTTCATGTTCTTTCAGTGCCATTGCATCCTCAGTCTTTGTAGTAAAGAATGGATAACTGATGACATCAGGTTTGGGATTAAATAAGATCACCGAGGTGTACGTGCTTAAAAATGATAGCTTCCTGGAAAGACTGGCAATTTTTGGATAAAATTCAATAAAACAGATACTATTTTGGTAACTATTTGTAAAGACTTTGAAGTGATGTCATAATCACACACAGGAATAGACAATTAAAATGATCCATCTCTTCTCCCAGAACCATTATTTTGTCAGTATTTATAGTAAAAGAAGATTAACTGGTGGCATGTGTGAGTTAAGGATTAAAGAAAGTTATTGTAGCGGAACCTCTCTTAAAATGCCAGTTTGCTTTAAGAACTGTCAGCTTCTTGGAGAGGAAGGGATTGGGGAGGTGGACAATGGATTCAATCTTTAATGCTCATCTAGTTCTCTTCATAACTGGACAACATGCGGGGGTTGATCTAGAAAGAAAGTAAATTGTACTTGATTCCCTGAGAGGATCTCAAACCACATAGGAAGGTGGAAGGAAAGTGCAGTGAGATATTACAAAGAAAGTGCTTAGATAATTGAAGTGTAATGTAGGTACTAGGGTGAAGATACAATGATAGTGGCAGTTGTAGAAAATATGCTTGTATTTATAACTATACCAGGCCTAGAAATTCAGACTATTTACAGGCTAAATGCCAGTGGGTTTTACAGTTTGCCAGTAGAACAAAAAAGGCACTTGCATTTCTCTGCCAGTCAACACATACTGCTCTTGTATTAATTCAAGGAAACTGCTACTAGGAATTTTATTTTAGCAAATAGATCTTTTATGCATTGGCATTTTACATCAGATGGCTGGAATTGTGAATTTTAGACCTGTACGTATATGGTATGTAATGTAAAGCTGGTTTGAATTGAAATTGTAGAAATTGTATTGCAACTTCCAGTATGGGTAGGCCTGTGTTTAACCTGTCATTGTTAAGTAGACAACAAAGTAAAATATTTGAAAATATGTATAATACGCAATAAGTGAAAAGAAACACAATTCATTTTGCTCCAACTTCTGAATTTATAGTTTGATCTGTTGGTGAGATATAAAATTAAAATGTTATTTTATTGTTTTTTATTACACAGTGTAATAATTTGTGTTATCATACATGGACAACATTACACGGTCCTTGTTTATATTTTCATCTTTTAATGATGTACTTAGGAGTCTACCACAATTGAAATCACTGTTTATAGTTTTATAATGAAGTCACTAGAGCATACCTTACCCAAAAATTTATATTATATCTCTTCTCATTGTTGAATTATTTCCAAGGTTATATAAATTATTTAGTTTTCAAAGGAAAACACAAAACAGGTGGTATCATTGATGTATGACATAACAGATCATTGCACAGTGCACTCAACCAAACAAAAATACAGAGAAAAAACAAGTTACTCAATTCAGTAAAATGATTTGTCAGTCTAACAGCTGGTGTCTTGCTGAATAGCAACAATAATATGATAAAAAGTGGTCAAGTTTATAATTAGTAAATTAAAAAACGTGAGGCTGATCATTTAACAAACATTCTAGCATCCAAGGACTTAGATCGCTTTCTGTTAAGCTGAAATTTGACAGCTCTTTTAGGCATTTCGGCTGTTTTGGGTAATTCGGGAAGTTTTGACAACTTTTCTAATTTATCGGTCAAGAAGCTGGAGAATGGATCAGCGGTTATGTTGCGGTATTGTCTTACATCTGGTTTCCTCTCGAAGGATGATGAGGATGCAGGTATTTCTGAGCTCTGGTCAGACAGCTTCAAGGATGGTTTGTCCGTTTCACTGAATTCATAATTTTTCATCTGACGATGGAACACCATCTGTTTTGACCGCTCGCTGTTCGTCGTATCTTCCTCCAAGTCTTGCTCCATCTGTCTCAGTTCCTGCCTCCGTTTAGCTTCTTCCTCCAGAAGGTAATCTTTAATTTCCTCTCTTAAATGTCGCCTCATCTCCCTGTCCTTCTCAGAGTAGATCCTTTTGTCGGGAACTCCATCGTAAAATGCAAGTTTCCAGCCGGAACGAGATGGTCGTCCCTTGAGCAGCGGTTCGGTATGTGTGTGCAGGGTCCTATATGCCATCTCAATGACCGGGCTGGCCATGTGGTCAGGAAATGTTGCAATTCTCTGGTCTGTTACTGTTTGGTTTGTAAATATATCATGTTGTGATCCATCTTGGATATAACTATTAGCACTGGTTCTTAAGTCCGAATTCCTCATTGTTCTCACCCTCACAGGTGGCAAGGACTGTCTCCGCTGAATAATAAACCGTTTCACCTCGGACTGACCCTTGGTCACATTTTGCCGCCTGTATAATGATGTTGTGCTTGCTGATTTCTTGATCCTTCTCGATTCTTGAATCGATGTCGTACTCTTTTCTGAACTTGCATAATTTTGGAAGGCATCCTGATTGTATTTGTTCCCATCAGTGGGTGATTGGCTGTCAGTGTTCTTGTTTGAGATATAGTCATTCTCGGTTTCCATGGCGAGAAGAGGGGAATAAATATCCTAGAGCAGAATAAGATAAACCACAGTAGCTAAATATTAAGTTAGAGTTGTGTGTTGTCTTAATAATGTAAGCAGTTTGCACCTTACCTTATAAAGAAGAGATTTCAAGTTGATTATCTTTAATTGCGTAATGAAATAACAAAGTGTTTGCTGACTTCCCAGCTTTATCTGCAGAATAGATGAGGTGGTTTAACAAACTCAATTCCTTATAGTTTTCCAATACAGAATAATTCTCTTTAACTCTCATATCACTGTTTGCTTCCAGCAAATGAACACGAGCGTCTAGAATGCCACGTACTTTGCCAAAATTCCTGGAGACAGAATTAAAATCTTGAACAAATCAAATGACAGATTCAGTATAAATGTCCAAGTATATCCTTGTTCCATCAAATGGTTCGCATAATCTGCTGGAAAACACACAAATTTAATAAGAGCTTAATATGTCCTCATAAAAACTGTATCCTCAATTCCCATGGCAACTATTAACAAGAGGACACTGTTTGAAATGTGAGAGAAATTGCAGTAAATATTGTATGTAGATGAAAGATAGTTACAAATTTTCTATTTCTTCGTTTCTATATAAGGTCTGCTTCCAGCTGCACCAGAATTAAACTGATTCTTTGGCACAATTTCAAACTGTAAACTGTCCTTAGTTGCAGACATGCAGTCGGTTGTCCTGGGTACACTAATGTACACTAATTGACAAATGAAGTACTAAGCACCTTAGCTTTGTCCAACCAATGACCCATTTGATCTGACAATGGTTTCATTGTTTACTTGTGTAATTAAGCTTATTTAACATGCCAAAGTTGTTGAATGTCCTGCAGTCCAGCATTTCTCAAGATAGATTGTTTGGTCTGACCAGTAGCTTATGTCCCTGTCAATCAATAGAACTTATAGGAAGATAAGAGGATTTATTTGCTTAAACCTTCAGACCAAATCCCCCACAAACTGAGCAGTTATGGTTCCCTGTTGAAGTGCTCCACCCGAGCGATTTGATTGTTATGTGCGGTGTGGTAGCTTTCTTCAGCAATAGGTTTACACTCAATTGATTTCTCAAGTGCTGTATTTTTAGAAACCTCCCTTAGGTAAAGAACACACCTTTAACTACCTTAGCATCAGGATATACAGGGGAAAACTGTTGAAATGAATACATATGTATGTTTGTCATCAAATGGTGGATTTCATATTTCACTGGTGGTTGTGTATTTCACACATGAGTGTATGTTCTGCTGATGGTATATGTCATTACATTGGTATTTATGCTCCAATGATGGTTTTTTGTTCCCGATAATTTCATTGACCAGTATTATGCTCCAATGATGGTTTTTATGTACCAAATGGTTTCATACCCCAATAAGTTTAACATTTTATTGCTGGGTACATGTAATTTTATATTTCACTGGTGGTTGTGTATTTTACACATGAGTTTATGTTCTAAGGGTGGTATCTGTCACAACATTGGTATTATGCTGCAATGGTGGATTTTATGTTCCCGATGGTTTCATATCCCAATATGTATAACATTCTATTGCTGGGTACATGTTCCAGGTGTTGCATGATTTTATCTGCCAGTGACTTTCATTACGTTATATTGTTAGCGATATTC